>APFE030263325.1:106393-171855 GCA_000404065.3 Pinus taeda | reverse complement strand
TAAAACAAATTTACTCATATAGTTATTTAATAGCCCAAAAATGATTTTTCTCTTTCTTGTGCAGGTTTAGGAGGCCATTGGAGGGATGCCATGTGTGAAGCTTCCATGTGGGTCCTACGTGCTGACTGGGATGCCATGTGGCGCACTGTGGGCCCCATTTGTTCTCCTGCCATACCAATCTTTGAAGAGATCTATCTTTTGCATATGAGTTCAGATTGACGAACCGTTCACCCCACCGCGATAAGGAAGACGCGCCCTCTTAACTGTTGCCAACAACTTTTCCTTTCTACCATTTTGAATTTTGAGCCTTATCCATCCCCTTGATGTTTTGAGATCCTCGTAGATCAATCCTCCCCACTGAGGAGCTTTTGGTCCTCCAAAAGCATGTAGAATAATCTACAACTTTCCCTATACCTTATCTGCATCACAAGTGTCTCGAAAAGGTCTTGCTTCCATCTCCTTCACCTTTGTTCTTCGGAGCCTTAAGCGAGGAACCAACGCCTGCTACTTCTGCAACTTGTAGTACAATGTTTGCAAATGACATGCTTTGAATGTCATGACCAAACAAACTAATGACCCAAACGTCCCATACTTGCCATGAGTTTATAACACATCCTCGATGGTCAAGTTTACAACAAGATGGACGCAATACCCTAGATATGGCAACAAGGCCAACTCATCATCGTTGCTTCAAAAGTGATGGGAAACACATCATCACTACAACACATGATTTACATTCACAAGGACAAACACTTGTTATTTCGACAAGTGATGGAAACATAACATCATTGTTAGAGTTCTAACATGCAACTCAGAATATGACTCAAAACATGACCAGACATCATTGTTGCTGACAAAGTGATGGAAGACACATCATCACTTTTACACTTTAAAATGCAACAAATGGTTTAGGGAAGAATGACCATGAAATGACAACATGTCTAAAAACCATTTTTTACTGATCAGTGTGAATGGGTCACCTCCTTGTGGCGATTTTTCTTGTCAAACAACTGTTCTTCCTACTTCTCGTACCGACGCTTTGTCATTAAGGCGCTACTCTTGATGGAGCTTCCAACAAGTGGCTCTTTGATGGCCATTTCTGTTACAATGACTGCAGTAGGCTTTCTTCCTCCATTCCTTCTTAACATGTTTCTTTTCATGATGTCGAGAGGGTTTTTCATGCCTCATGAGTGCTACCATTCTTTTCCAACACTTGGAAAAGGTATGGTTAGGTAAACCACAAAAAGTGCATGTTTTTCGATGCCTTTGTCTTCGTTCATTATTAACAACATGATCATAATCAAAATGAACATTTGAAGATTGAAAGTGATTATACCTTCCTTTCTTGTTTTTGATGTCAGCATGGCGATGAGGGCTTGCCTCAGCTCTATCCCTACGATGGAAACTGCCATGGGATGATGGGGATGCTTTCCCATCATTCTCTTTCCTCGATGATGTCTTCGACAACTCTAACACCTTTGAGCACTCTCCAACTGCTTTCCTGACATACCCAAGTCCTGCGTGATAGGGTAATTCCTCTACTTTGATGGGGTTGACAATGCCTTGGCCATTAATGCCCAAGCCTTTTCCTTCATACCCCATTCTCTTCATCAATTTGTAGCCAATTCCTCTGGTGTGAATTTCAAATACAGTGAATTCATCATCATGAAACATACATAAAGATGGAGAACTACTTTTTACCTCCCATGAGTCACACTGCAGCTTTTCCAAGGCCTCATCCTTTTCTTGTAGTTGTCGTACCAAACTTTGTTTTCCTCTTTCTCTTCATGTAGGTGCATCTTCAATTCATCATTCTTTGTTTGAAGATGATGTTTGTTTTTCTTCAGTTCTTCCATGGTCTTCTATGTGGCTTGCAACTGAAGCTGCAATCGCTCATTTTCCTTTGTCTCTTTCTGTAAAGTTTCATCCATGATTTCCACTCTCTTGGAAATGTTAAGCATTGGCTCGTACATTGCTCTTTCATCCTTTGTCATTGTGCACGCTGCAATTCACATCAACGCAAAGACCTACTTTGATACCACTTGATCCAGGTTAGGGTGTGAAGAAGGACCTTTCCAAGACCTTTTACTTTCGTGATGTGTTAAAATTGCTTTTAAAGGAACATTAAGGAATCCATCTGCATGCGGAAAAGAAGATGAACATAAAAATGATCAGCACATGAAAACAAAAGCTGTTGATAACAAAGTTCATCCAGGAGGGACTACGTCTCCGGGCCCCGGTGTCAAGATGGTGTAGGCTGCTACATTATGTGTTGTCAATAAAGATGATGTACAAAAAGATGATGTTTCGATCATACAAGGAAGAATGCCCTCACGCAGGAGTGGCTCTAAGAGATGTTCCACAGCTAGATCTCTCAATCAAAAGACTCTTATCAGTGTGACACAACAACAAGCGTGGTGCGCATCCTATCAACATGGCACAAAAGGGATGTCAAAGCAAAAGACATGCATGAGGACAACAAGAGTATCCCCACAACATACAATAAGGGATCTCAAAGCATAACATAAAGACTTATGACAGAAAGTATATCACATAGAAAGATTTTGCATAACATGAAGCAAGGAATCGTGACAACATGAAATAACAAGATCTTGCATCAATCATCAATCATGGATTTGTACAACATAATGCAGAAAGAAGTACATGAACATGACGAATCATGTACCTCACAACCAAGGGCCATCTGAAGCAAAGGCTGTCAAAGTGTTGAAGCTTGCTGAAGCATCGATCTCACAACATCGATCACAAGAAGAAGACTATTCGCACATTAAGATGGACATATGCACTAGCACTTAGAAAAGTGACTGAAAGAGGAAATGAGAGAAAGAAAAATCCGAATACACCATCAGATTTGTGGCGTCGAGTAGTGTTGAAACGACTATCCATAATCTGAATTCCGAGAATTTGAAAATTCAGAGCATAAGGAATCTTTTAGATTCCCTCGGGATTCCTCAAAGATTCTATTTCAGGAGTGAACTAAAAATCCACTGCTCAGATGTCAAATCTGATTTCACCATTAGGATCCCTGCAAAGAACTATGAAAAACGAGTATAAACGCGACCATATTTTGACAAAGTGAAATTTTACCTCCTTGGGAAAATTTCATGGCTCATGGTTCCGCTCCCTGTTTTTGCTGAAATCATAGTTCCATGTGCATTCTGGAAATCACTATAAGATTTAGAACTTAGATTGAAAAATGGATAGCACCATTGTGTTTGTGGCGACGAGAGATGTAAAATCCATATAAAATTTGTCAATTTCTGAGAAGTTGAAAATTTTGCCCTCCTGCTAAATTCATGGTTCCTACATTAAAAAATTATTAAACTACCTCGATTTGCATGCCAGCTCCTGTCTCGAAATTCGTACAATCCTTCTCTCCCTCCAATGGTAAAAAAAAAAGAGTTTTCAATAACACTAGGTGGATTAAACCATAAAATGGTTATGGTTTATTTTTACCAAAACCCACTTTTAAAATAACCATATTCCAAACTTTACCAAACCGTATGCCAAACATATATATAAAAAATTATATCTGTGTTTAATTCACTGTACTTGAAGTTCTATGTGCTGTACGTGGAGGTTTTATTGCTGCCACCATATCTCCTTGTATCCCGTGGGTATCCACATCCTTTGACCGTTTTATGGAACTTCATTGGTTTATTCAAATTTTAGATTATTGTACCCACCACTTAATTTAACCCAAAACATTACCGCATTTTCCATAAGCATGGCATCCATTAGGATACGTGCCAACCATATTCCATACGTTGCAATTGCCACATACGTTGGTTTCTTTTTTTATGGCATAATTGTTATATGGTATTTAACCTTTATATGAGCGTAACCATATTTCTCTCCTTTTGTTTCATATAACCATTACCATGTGTTTTATATGGTATATGACTTAATCCTTGTCATGTATTTGTAAAACGTTGGAATTTTTTGTTATATGCGATATATATATATGTTTTGGTGTGGGTATAATCATATTATTATATGGTTTTTACAGATATATATTTTGGGTTTTGACATATATATGGTTATTTAATAACTATAAAACATATCTTGTCATATAGTTATTTAATAACTCAAAAATGATTTTTCTCTTATTTGTGCAGGTTTAGGAGGTTACTGGAGGGATGTCATATGTCAAGCTGCCATGTGGGTCTTACGTGCTCACTGGGATGCCATGCGGCGCACTGTGGGCCCCATTTTTTCTCTTGCCATACCAATATTTGAAGAGCTCTATCTTTTGCATATGTGCTCAGATTGACGAACTGTTTTCACCACCATGATCAGGAAGATGAGCCCTCTTAACTTATGTCAACAACTTTTCATTTCTACCATTTTTAATTTCAAGCCTTATCCATCCCCTTGATGTTTCGAGATCCACCTAGATCAGTGGCATACTTGGATTTTTGGAGCAAGAAGGCAAAGGAAGCATAGGAAAGTGTAAGACGGCATCAGGATCAATAGGTACATCATAATTGCTTGCAGGTACCAAATTTCATGTATGTTTCCTTCACTAATTCTGGCATGTATGACACATGCATGTGGATTATTGGTTCAGATCTACCATTGGCATGTAAGATGGTGGGGATTTATAGTGGATTGCCCAGACTTGCCATTTCCTAGATAGCCATGGTGATTGTGGGTTTATTTCCATTGTTTTTCTTTGGTTGGTTCTCATGTTCCATTAGCTTGGGTTGACTTACTCGTCCTGCAAACCTTGGCTGTACAAATGCTCTAGAAGCCTTGTAATAGCTCGGGTTGACTTACTAGTCATAGAAGCCTTAGTTGGACAAACGCTCTAAAAGCCGTTGGTGGGTTAATTTACTAGTCCTGGAAGCCCTGGTTGGACAAACGCTCTAGAAGCCCTATATAAGTTGTGGGTTGAGTTACTAGTACTAGAAGACTTGGTTGGACAAATGCTCTAGAGCCCTGAAAGGCTTTGGTAGAGACCAATCTCATGATGGTTTTGTGATTTCCAACCCTAAGGTGGAATCACTATTTGATGGGTTGAGGCGGATGGCCTTTGGAAGCCCTAGAAGGTTTTGATTGATGTTTTGTATGAGATCCCACATTCATGCTCGGAATATGGCGCGGGGGTCATTGGGTGAAGAGATATTTGGCTCAACCATTCTACGGTGGGGTGGAATGTGGAAGTGTCATCCTAGGTTTGGATTTAGTGTCATTAAGGAAAGGGTATTTATCCTTGTAGTTCTATGAGCAATTTGATGGATTATATGTGGTCTATATGGCTATACGTTCATGAGTATTTCTATTTCTATTATGTTGGTTTTGCATGTGTTTTATGACAACAACTATGTATGGCTTTCACCATTTTTTTACTTGTACTGAATGATCAATATATCTAAGACCTAATCAATGGAATGGAAGTTGATGTGTTGAGGCATCAATATTCTTTACTGACTCACAGGTAAGTATGAGACCATTATGCTCATAATTGTTTTCTACACTTGTAGTTTATGTATTCGTGATATGTTTGATGAAATACTTGTCATGGCTAGTAGGGGTCCAATCAAGGTCTTAAACAAGTATTTTATTTAGTACTATCATTTCCATGTTATTTTATTGTTATGAAGAGATAGTTCAATTATGGACATGACCTCGTCTCTGGGATTGAAAAATTAGCTCAAATATCCGGGACGTTGGCACAAAATTGACAAAAGGAGTCTCTGGACATTGGCAGGCAAGCATGTGAGAGCGACTGGAAGTCCTTGGATGCTATCATGCCTATAACATGAGACCAACTCGAGGCTAGTTTGTCAAAAATCTCAGTGGGACCAAGGGGTAAGCTTCCAAAAGTGTTGGCATGGTTCCTAGGGGTCTTGAAGCCAATGTTTAATGTCTATATGGTGTGGTTCCATCATTTCCACTTCCTTAACATGAATTAGGAGGTTAAATCATATCATAGTGGCCTCTCATCACATGTTTAACTCGATTGGCCGGTTGCTTTGGTAGATGTGGGAGGAGGATTTTACACGGTAGTTCTCTCAACAGGTTAATTCCTCAACGTGGATGAACTATATACTTCCACTATGTTGTGCAGTTAAGGTATTAATAATTTCTTTACCCATTATAATTTTAAAACTTGAGTATGACCCTTCTCTCCATTATTGGCTTGCTCTGACATACCTATAAGTTATTATTTTTCATAGATTGGGATAATTTCTATTGTAATGAAATACACTTAAAAATTTGTTTCAGGGTTTCCCTACTATATTCCATATATATGATGAATTAATAAGAGGGTTTGGCCTCTTTTTCAACACATACCATAGGTAATAATATTGTCTCTTCTTAATTGTCGCTATACTGATGATGGGTATGATTTCCACCCATGTTAGGCCAACTTCTTTTATATAATAGGTTACATATGGGGTTTTCACCCATTTATGACTACATAGTGTGGTTTTCTACCCCTATTTTAGATTATTTTGTTTTTCACACTTTGGATTCTATTGCGAATTCAATATATCAACTATAAATTCCCCACTTTTTTATTAATTTAAATTTTGGACTATTATTGTTCTCAGTGTCTAGATTAGTTTCTTCCTCCATCTATATAGTTGATACGAGGTTTTTGTTTTCTAGGTTTTTCACTAATAACAAAATGACGATGAGGTTCTCATGTGATTGAGTTATTTAACCTTATATCTTGGTTAATCTTGGAACCTATCAAAGTTGTTTGAAATTGCATATATTTCATGATATTTCTTAGTGATGAAGCTAACACATTGACTCTTTTGGTTACAGGATTTGTTTTTTCTACTTTACTAGTTTTTACTTTCTTGTGTAAATAATTTACTAGAGGCCTTGCAGGCTCGTATTCTGAATCTCTATAACTAGATACAATCGTGGCTAATTTAATTCTATCTACAAAAGTTTTTCTTATGCCATTGTATTTTTAGATTTTTATGAAACTTTGAATAATTATAAAAGGGAGAGTTTACCTTTTCCCCTCTTCTTTATTTTTCATACGATATTAGATATTTACGCCGTAAGGCGTTTCCCTCTGAAATCAACTCCCCCAAATGTCTTTCTGTCCTAATCGTAGCCGTCAGATCTTTTGTTAGACGATTGAACAAAGATCAACCGTCTAATTTAATAAAAAAATATATTTTAAAACATTTAAAAAAAAAAAAAACGTAATTGAACCATTAACTATAACCTATGAACAGTTTACCCTTACCACGGTTAACGAACCCGTCCTGCGCGCGGATATCCGCGTGCGTTCGATGCAGAGGAGGGCGCAGGCGGAGTCGCTCCAGAGGAGGGCAGGGACAACGTTTGATACAGAGGAGAGCGTAGGCGGAGTCACTCCAGAGGAAGGCGGGGACACTATGAACTGAATTCATTAGAGGAATATATTTGCCCCTTTCTCATCTTCCATAGAGAGCGAATCCCCGCACCCTTCTGAAATTTCGAGACCCAATTCTATCTCTCTGTGATTTGATCATTTTCCCATTCTCCAAGAAGGCCAGATGGCTCAATTCTGTTAGAATGTGACTAAGATCTGTCGTTTAACATCATCGCTCAGTGCCAAGGTTCGATCCCCCTCGCACTCAATTCCTGCGCAGAGATTTTTCAGTAGTGGAAATGGGCATCCACATTCGAATGTATATAGGATTTCTAGAGGCATGCTAGTATCAGGACTGGGACTGGGCATCGGGCTGTCATTCGCAGTATCTCCCCCAAGTTTGGCCGAGTCTCCAGAACCGAAGCTGAAGATGCAAGAGGACCAGAAGTCGTGAGATCCAGTCTCTCCACAGCATCGAGCAGGCATTATGGGAAGGGCGTCTTATTACCAAGAGTGGAAAAGTGCTTCCAAAGCTCAAGATCTTTGTGGGTTATGATCTCTGTGAGGATCTTTCCTACGAGGTCTACAGGCATTCGATACTGAAACATGCCACATTTCCAGTTGAAGTGATCCCCATCAAACAAGCGCATCTCCGCAAGGCTGGGCTTTACTGGTGCACAAGGGATCCCACTGAGAGCACCCAGTTCTCCTTTTCCAGGTTCTTGAAATGACATATTTGAGCTGTTCTCAATGAATTTTCAATATAACCCTCTAGAGGCTGTTGATTTAATAGAGTCATTGGGGCCTCCGTTGGTAGAAAAACTCCAAGTTGGGCAGGAATGGGTAGCAATTTCTTGTTGCCTCTTGTTTTGGCAAGAATTCCTCATTCCACCTTTGATTCTGATAAACCAACAGATTCCATGGCAACATAAGTTTGCCCTTAGCATCACAGCCATGGAAAAGGAAATTCCTAGCACCACCAAACAGAAAAATAAAAAATAAAGATAATTCTTGCCAGCCCTGGGCCAAGAAAACAGAAGAATATGAACACCAGAGACCGATGTGATGGAAAATTATAGACCTGCAGAGTAAGCCACCATCTCTTAGAAAGGAAATAAGACAACCAAACACATGAGGACTGATAAAATAACCCATGAGGCACAAGAGAACCACATCAACATATGCAGACAAGATGAGGGAAGAGAATCTGGGAGGAAAATCACTGGAAAAACCTGTTGCCATGGCTTCCTGCCATCAATGGTGGTGCTGAACCGAATCCTAGTGGTTGTTCCATCTTCTCCAGTGGCATCCTGCATATTACCAACTATGCATCTACACTGTCTCTCCTTGTAACTGAGGCCTTAAACATTTTGTAGTTTGAAATTTATGCATCTGTCTTTGCTCTTTGTATTGGTTAGCTTGTAACAAGATAATACATTTGAAACAGTCTTAGCTCTGTTTTGGGAGATTTTTTAATTGTTATTCATGATCTATGACATTATGGATTTCTTTCAAGTGTTTAAATGTGGGAAAACGTTTAATTAAGTGCTTGTACAGAGAGATTTACAGAAGTTCTTGATGTGAGCGTGGAACCACAAGAGAATTTCAACCACTGCCATTCCATTATGTGGAGATATCAAGGTTGCTTTTTGACTAGTATGTATTTCTAGCAACGCCCTTATTGCCATTATTTTTAATTCCAGTTGAGTCATTTAGGTTGATTCAATTTACAATGTGGAGGCCTATTCTTTTCCAGCTATAATATCTAACCTCTTTTTTAAACAATTCGGACATGATTAATTTTAGCGCATGTGATGACATACCAGACATTTATTTTGTAAGTATTCTTTGAGGTTGCTTTTGTTATTATACTTTAAATAATAATGTATTCTTACAAATTGCTTTGGCTAAGAGTAGTTTGAATGCTTGTTTCCAATTTCAACCTTGTTTTAGGTGAGGTCTTTAATAGAGGATATAAGGGATATCAGGTTCCATAAGGTTGAGACTGGCTTAGAGTCACTATTTTTTAATACCTTTTAGGGATAAATTCAATTAGGAAAATGCTTTGAATTCTTTTAGCTTTTGGCTAGTTATTTGTAAATTCTCTGATGTTTAAATCTTTCCTGTGGATTGTACAGCGTGTGCTCCGACGTTGCTAGATATTCCTGATGTTGTGGTCGCAGATTCCTGACACTTTTTGTCCAAAATTGACTAGTCTAGAGTCCAGACATTGAATTATCATTGTTATTGTTCTCATTTGAATATGAGCCATTCAGAGAACTTAATTTTTACTGAACAGGTTTTGGCAGTCCATTCTAGCTTTCATTAGAATGTTTTGGTTTTTAAAACTGCGTTGGGATTTTGGTTCTTGACTCCTTTCCTAGCTGGGTTCGAGGGTTGGGCTATGTTCGTAGACTGTGATTTTCTCTATACTGTTGACATTAGGGAATTAGCTGAGCTCATTGATGATAAGTATGCTATAATGTGTGTCAAACATGATTACAAGCCCAAGAGTGCTACAAAAATTGTTGGGGTTGTGCAGACTACTGACCCTAGATAGAACTGGTCATCTATGGTTTTGTATAATTGCGGGCACCCCAAGAACATAGTTTTGACACCCTCTGTTGTGAATTCCCAATCTGGGGCATTTTTGCATAGATTCACTTGGCTTGATGACAATGATATTGGATCCATTCCATACACCTGGAATTTCCTTGTTGGTCACAATGACATTGATGGCAAGGAACTTCCCAAAGCTATACATTATACAATGGGAGGTCCTTGGTTCGAGGCTTGGAAAGATTGTCAATTCGCAGACCTGTGGCTTCAGGAAGTGGACGAGTATAAGAGGTCCCAGATGATATAGAAGGTGATTCAAGATGAGCTCATAAGGCTGTTGGATACAAAAATGAATGAAAGAGCAGGAGAGCTTGAAACCAGAGTTGGTGAGTTGGAAGGTAGGGTTAGAGAGATCTCTGCTCTGCAGAAATTGTTGTTGTTTTATCTGCAAGAGAGGTTTCTAACAGAGGGAGGAAATGGTGTGAAAGAACCTCCTTTTGATGCCCAAAGAAAACGCAGTAATGCATAAGGTTTCCTTTGTGTTTCCTTTGATGATACATTGACAAAGATTTTTTACCTCAAAGATGTCATCTTACAGGCATGGATATCATCTTATTCTTTTTGCTTGAAAAACAGAATGCATGCTGTAAGAATAATCCCACCCACAACAGTGCCTGCAGTGGTACTGCCTCTTAAGAAAGTGTAAGTATGAACAAGGCAAACTCAAGTCTTGGAAAATCAGAAACCTTCGATGCTTGAGCTAATTCATAACTTTACTCTGGGGTATCACATGACAGAATGTATGACATTATTGGATGGGTTTGTGGGGTAGTGTAAATTGGAGCAAAATTCTCTTACTCCTGCCCATACAAATTCATGGTATGCAGAATAGTCCTCAGGATATCTTTAATCTGATATGTTCAAAGCCATGTATGATGTAACTGTCCAGCCTAACACAACTCTAGTTTCCTAGGACTGAAACAAAAAAAATTGTTGGTTTCTTAATTGAAATAGATTGTACAATTTAAATAATCAGTTGTCTCTGTTAATGAAATGATATTTTTCTTTATTTACAAGTGAAGCCAGAAGAAACAAGCTTTAAAAAAATGGTTAAGTCAATATATGTTTGGCTATGTACATTGCATTAGCCTGGAAATAAAATATATTGATCTATGAGTGAATGGCCATATATAGCTTGCATTCATTCTGTCAGTGCTGCCTTAGAAGCAACTTATTTTGTTTTAAGCACCCTACAATTTTCATAGAAACAAGCCTTTTTTTTGTGTTGTGCAGGTTTGGAGCAAAAACAAATATGAAAGTATAGAACATACGGTGGTGGTGAATGACAAGAAGGAAAGGTTCCCTGTCCCATTCTTTTTAAATCCTTCGTATTATGTTATGGTGGGACCTGTACCTGATTTGGTCAATGAGAAAAATCCACCCAGATACAGAGAATACAGTTGGGGGAGTCGTCCAAAGCTTGAGTCACAGCAATTTCAAGAATTTAAGAAAGAAAGATGTTAACAAAGCAACTTATTTTGTTTTAAGCACCCTACAGTTTTCATAGAAACAAGCCTTTTTTTGTGTTGTGCAGGTTTGGAGCAAAGACAAATATGAAAGTATAGAACATACGGTGGTGGTGAATGACAAGAAGGAAAGGTTCCCTGTCCCATTCTTTTTAAATCCTTCATATTATGTTATGGTGGGACCTGTACTTGATTTGGTCAATGAGAAAAATCCACCTAGATACAGAGAATACAGTTGGGGGGAGTCGTCCAAAGCTTGAGTCACAACAATTTCAAGAATTTAAGAAAGAAAAATGTTAACAAAGCAACTTATTTTGTTTTAAGCACCCTACTGTTTTCATAGAAACAAGCCTTTTTTGTGTTGTCCAGGTTTGGAGCAAAGACAAATATGAAAGTATAGAACATATTGTGGTGGTGAATGACAAGAAGGAAATGTTCCCTGTCCCATTCTTTTTAAATCCTTCGTATTATGTTATGGTGGGACCTGTACCTGATTTGGTCAATGAGAAAAATCCACCCAGATACAGAGAATATAGTTGGGGGGAGTCGTCCAAAGCTTGAGTCACAGCAATTTCAAGAATTTAACAAAGAAAGATGTTAACAAAGAAAATATTGTTCTTTTTAAACATTCCTTTGCCTCATGCTACCTTAGTTATCCGTGAGAACTTAATTGTTTAGACATTGAGATATATGCAATACTATAGAGTTCCATTGTTTTTCCTAAGATACCCCTTCGGAGAGTCGAGGGCTTAATTGTAGTTTTACAATTATTGGAAACACCATTTGTGAATTTGATAAATTATCCATCATTGGTTTCTACATATGCTGTAAGGCATAGGTGTGTTGCTTCAGAATTCTAAGCTTTTTTTCTGGACTCCACCATGTTCAAGGCCCTGTTGGAGTGATCAATGCATCAAAATATTGTTACCTAGAAGGATTTGATGCAATCAACAATGTTGATGTTGGGAAATAATTTGGAATACCTCTTTGAGGGACACACTGTCATGCTTTCGTCAGGTTATTTATGGGACCTGATGAAATCACAGATAAGGCACTTCCTAGATTTGATGGCATGGGTGTTGAAATCTGTATGCTCGTTGAAATCTTGAGGAGGTCTGGGACACTGATTGGCATTGATATTGTTAAGCATCGTCTAGCAGCATGTCACACTATGTTACAAAAGACTGTTGTCGACCTTTTGTCATTGATGGGACTTCATTTTTTCTTTTACTTTAAAGAAAACGTACGGGGCTATTAAGTAGCAGTTAATATGAAATTACTGGAAAATAACTTTAGTCTACCCATTTTCCAGTCTACCCAAGAGACAGTAATTAATGGATCAAATGCAACAAATATTCAGGGTATCTCCTGTGGCGAGTTTGGTTCACCTCAAGATGAGTCAATTGATATTATCATGAATGGGCATCCAAAAGGCCATGGAGAGACGCCATGATTCATGAAAGGAAAAATCCTTAAATAAATTCAAATAAAAGTTTGGAACACAAGGAACCAAAGTTAACATCCTATGGTAAATGTTCTGGAATTTTTGTCCTTGGAATATCAATTGTATTTTAGACTGGAGATGGATCAAGGCTTTAAAGGCATGACATGATAAGGTTCGTGTGGATGCATTCTACAATGCGACTGAGATTACTTTTGAAGGAATTTTCCTTACCATTGAAAATAGAAATACACATGATAGTGATTTTCATATTGTGGCAATTTAATGAGGGGTTCCAAGACATCCTTCCACAGGAACAATATTGTTTGATATTTCACAACATCCAAGGCTAGTCGAGCTTTTTCTAAATAGTCCAAAAATTGCTTCAGATGTGTTACATGAGATATCATGGGAAAAGCTTGGTTGTTACATTTCAGAAACAACATTTGGATCAATGGATCAATTTATCTCTGGAGATGTTGTCCAAAACAAATTTGTGCATGAGTTCAAGCTAGCTTTCATGGAGGATTAAGAGAAATGATGAAGTTGCAACCATTCATATTCAAACTTCACCATAAATTGGATGTTTTGATAAATACATTTCTAAGAAAATATCTTCCAAACTTCACCATAAATTGGATGTTTTGGTAAATACATTTCTAAGAAAATATCTTCCAGGGGATGACAAGAAAGAAGATTCTAGGGCCACTAAATTAGTTCACATGCACTCATCATTTCAATTTTTTCCTTTCCAGTGATTCTTAATCCTCTTCACTCAATATTACCAATAGTCTCCACAAGAACACAAGCCGAAAGATAAATGTGGCCTATATGACTACTGATAAATCTGTTTTTCTGAAACCACACCTAGAATCCAACACCCCATTAGTGCAATGTGTTGTTTATTGAATTTATAGGGTTGATTTGTAAACTACAACGCTGATTCATAGGTTTTAGAGCTGCTGAGTGCATCTTTTTTTTCAATAAGAAAAAACCCACATATTTTCAGTATCAAAAATTAGTTACATATTCAATATTTTTTATGTCATCCCCATACATCTTTGATCCCTTTATTATGCCCCTCAAAATGATATCTTATTTCATCATTACATATAAATAATATATAAATTCAAAAGATCTACCTTTCCATCTTTATCGATCTTCCTAATCTATCTTACCTTGATTGATCCTATTTAAAATATCTAAAAGTTTTCTTCACAAAAAGAGAAAATAATCTTTTTAAATATCAACAATATCAAACAGTAGTTTATAGAAATTTTCTACCAAGATCCTTTAGATTTTTATACTTCTGATCTTTGAAATGTTTCATTATCAAAAGCAGAGTAATTATTCATACGCAATAATCCACAACATCCATCCTTGGATAGGAGATTTTCCACACATTTTTTATCCTTGTAGATGAGTGAGAAGGATAATCTTTAAAAAGACTTGATTAGTGTTATAATCCATTCCATCCAATGAGTAAGTTATGGAAAAAAGAAATTAGTCAGCAAAATGAACATGTTAGCATTTCTTTGCAAAACAATCATGCAGGGTTTGTGTCTGATTCTCTACAAAGTGTCTCTAAAGATGCATGAACACCATTTCCTACAATCAAGTTGAGTATAAGAAGAAAATATACAAGTGAAAAAAGAATAGACCAAGGTGCAATTGATCTAAAACATGACAAAAATGTTGGAAATATCTGTGAGATTTTGGAAGAATTATTTGACATAACAAAGATTACTAATGAAGAGGATGGTGAAGAAGTGGGTAAATGGGTTCCCTTTTCCACCATGAGACATCTTTCCAAAGAGCTTATGGCAGAAGAACAAAAAACACTCTACATCTTGTTCCAGTTGGACATATTGTTGAACTATGGGACATAATCAATTGCAACATATTACACACTATCAACAAGGTTGTTTTTCACAATTACCTAAAATGGAAGCATCTTGAAACTGTAATTAAGTCATGCATCCTACGCCTTCAGTCACTTATCAACAAAACAATTGTTGAAATCATACTAGAATCAAGTCACCTTAGAAAGATGATTGTTATATATGATGGAAGACAACTAGAGATTTATCAGGCTTTCGACTAGATATTCAAAGCCCACCCCAATGGAGTGCGCCTAGGTGGGGAGTACAATGTCTTTGTTGGATTAGAAGAGCATATACGTCTCGTTGCAATTTTCAAATTTAAAGAGGAGGAAATTGATCTCCTACGCACATTCTTTCCCACATGCGAGGAAAAATTCTTTAGTTATCCACGAGAACTTAATTGTTTAGACATTGAGATATATGCAATACTATAGAGTTCCATTGCTTTTCCTAAGATACCCCTTCGGAGAGTCGATGGCTCAATTGCAGTTTTACAATTATTGGAAACACCATTTGCGAATTTAATCAATTATGCATCATTGGTTTCTACATATGCTGTAAGGCATAGGTGTGTTGCTTTAGAATTCTAAGCTTTTTTTCTGGACTCCACCATGTTCAAGGCCTTGTTGGAGTGATCAATGCATCAAAATATTGTTACCTAGAAGGATTTGATGCAATCAACAATGTTGATGTTGGGAAATGATTTGGAATACCTCTTTGAGGGATAAATTGTCATGCTTTTGTCAGGTTATTCATGGGAGCTGATGAAATCACAGATAGGGCACTTCCTAGATTTGATGGCACGGGTGTTCAAAACTGTATGCTCGCTGAAATTTTGAGGAGGCCTGGGACACTAATTGGCATTGATATTGTTAAGCATCGTCTAGTAGCATGTCACACTATGTTACAAAAAATTGTTGTCGACTTTTTGTCATTGACGGGACTTAATTTTTCTTTTACTTTAAAGAAAACGTACGGGGCTATTAGGCAGCAGTTAACATGAAATTACTGGAAAATACCTTCATTCTACCCAAGACACAGTAATTAATGGATCAAATGCAACAAATCTTCAGGCTATCTCCTGTGGCGAGTTTGGTTCACCTCAAGATGAGTCAATTGATATTATCATGAATGGGCATCGAAAAGGACAGGGAGAGAGACTCCATGATTCAAGAAAGGAAAAATCCTTAAATAAATTCAAATAAAAGTTTGGAACACAAGGAACCAAAGTTAATATTCTTTGGTGAATGTTTCATTATCAAAAGCAGAGTAATTAGTCATACCCAATAATCATAATATTCTTTGGTGAATGCTCTGGAATTTTTGTCCTTGGAATATCAATTGTATTTCAGACTGGAGATGGATCAAGGCTTTAAAGGCATGATATGATAAGGTTCGTGTGGATGCATTCTACAATGCAACTGAGACTACTTTTGAAGGTATTTTCCTTACCATTGAAGACAAAGATACACATGATAGTGATTTTCATATTGTGGCAATTTAATCAGTGGTTCCAGGACATCCTTCCACCGGAAAAATATCGTTTGATATTTCACAGCATCCAAGACTAGTCGAGCTTTTTCTAAATAGTCCAGAAATTGCTTCAGATTTGTTACATGGGTTATCATGGGAAAAGCTTGGTTGTTACATTTTAGAAACAACAATTGGATCAATGGACCAATTTATCTATGGAGATATTGACCAAAACAAATTTGTGTATGAGTTCAAGCTAGATTTCGTGGAGGATTAAGAGAAATGATGAAGTTACAACCATTCATATTCAAACATTTATAAGAAGCATAACATTCCAATATTGGCATTATATTTCAGTCAGTTTTGAATTTAACCAAATATACGTGGATTATATTCATCTATCATGAATGTATTTCAACATTGGTAAGTAATACCTTCAAACAGAGTATGAATTTAATCTGAACATTGCTAAGTAATACCTTCAAACATTGTATGAATGTAATCTAAACATTGGTAAGTAATACCTCCAAACATTTTATAAATTGAAATATGATATATATCAATGCACTACTCACTATAAGATGTATTATGATTTAGAATATTTTTTCATAATTATTTAATTTATAGTATTGCCACTCCCAACCTGACATTTCTTGTAAATTTGGAAGGAACTTCACTGTTGTAAACCGTCATATCCACATTCCCAATGTCCTGCATTCTAGATACTTGTATTCTAGATACTTGTGCAATGTGAAGAAAATTTGAAATTGAAATATTTGAACAAGATTTGAAAGCTTGATAGTGAACACATTTTGGAAAAGATGGCTTTGCTCTCTTAGGTTGTCGGCTCAGAGCGGCCATCACATGTTACAGAATCTTTTTTATTGGTGGATCTTTGGCTTCAAGGTCTATAACTACTTTATAGTTTCTGGATGTCACTCATGTTCTATGCTTTTGTGCTAATCAATTTAGTCAATCAGAACCACAATATCGAGACCTTTTTGAGTATAGAAAATTGAGATGTATAATGTTGATGATGCAAATATTAGCTATATTTTTCAAGATGCATCTAATTTCATAGAGAAGGTTGAAAAAATGGGGGATTTGATTGTTGATTCCATATGGAAATGGGTGAAAAATAGATTGATTTTCCTAGAGTTGATCGACATTTTCCAATTGGGAAATTTATTCCACGAAGAAACAACAATTTTAATATTGCCTTGTTTTTCCTTATCATCCGACGTATAGGAAGAAGCCCTTGTACACTGACTGAAGATGGTGAGCGTGCTTGATCATTTGAATTCAAGGAACTATAGATCTCACATGTGTGATAGGTGTTAATATGATAACAAATTCTTAGTTTGTAATTATATCAGGCTTGGATTGTCAGTAAGTGAAATCATATTAGTGTTGTAGATGGTTTTCTTGTGGGCCTGCAGCCCTTCATAATGATCTTGCATATACTAGTGGTATAGGTTTACAGGACTTTCTGAGTATCCATTCTCAAAATCACCTTATAAGGATAACTTAGAAATGTTACCATTTTCCCTTGACAACTATCATGGAAAATATCCAAAAGGAAATAGTGATTCATGTCACAGTATATCCCTGACATTTAAATTGAAATATGAACAAGATTTCAAAGCTTGATAGTGAACACATTTTGGAAAATTTGGCTTTGCTCTCTTAGGTTGTCGGCTCAGAGCATCCATCACATGTTACATAATATTTTTTATTGGTGGATCTTTGGCTTCAAGGTCTATAACTACATTACAGTTTCTGGATGTCACTCATGTTCTATGCTTTTGTGCTAATCAATTTAGTCAATCAAAAGCATAATATCGAGACCTCTTTGAGTATAGAAAATTGAGATGTATAATGTTGATGATGCAAATATTAGCTATATTTTTCAAGATGCATCTAATTTCATAGAGAAGGTTGAAAAAATGGGGGGTTTGATTGTTGATTCCATATGGCAGTGGGTGAAAAATAGATTGATTTTCCTAGAGTTGATCGACATTTTCCAATTGGGAAATTTATTCCATGAAGAAACAACAATTTTAATATTGCCTTGTTTTTCCTTATCATCCGACATATAGGAAGAGGCCCTTGTACACTGACTGAAGATGGTGAGCGTGCTTGATCATTTGAATTCAAGGAACTATAGATCTCACATGTGTGATAGGTTTTAATATGATAACAAATTCTTAGTTTGTAATTATATCAGGCTTGGATTGTCAGTAAGTGAAATCATGTTAGTATTGTAGATGGTTTTCTTATGGGCCTACAGCCCTTCATAATGATCTTGCATATACTAGTGGTATAGGTTTACAAGACTTTCTCAGTATCCATTCTCAGAATCACCTTATAAGGATAACTTAGAAATGTCACCATTTTCCGAGGACAACTATCATGGAAAATATCCAAAAGGAAATAGTGATTCATGTCACAGTATATCCTTGACAGTTAAATTGAAATATTTTAACAAGATTTCAAAGCTTGATAGTGAACACATTTTGGAAAAGATGGCTTTGCTCTCTTAGGTTGTCAGCTCAGAGCGACCATCACATGTTACAAAATATTTTTTATTGGTGGATCTTTGGCTTCAAGTTCTATAACTACATTACAGTTTCTGGATGTCACTCATGTTCTATGCTTTTGTGCTAATCAATTTAGTCAATCAGAAGCACAATATCGATACCTTTTTGAGTATAGAAAATTGAGATGTATAATGTTCATGATTCAAATATTAGCTATATTTTTCAAGATGCATCTAATTTCATAGAGAAGGTTGAAAAAAGGGGGGATTTGATTGTTGATTCCATATGGAAGTGGGTGAAAAATAGATTGATTTTCCTAGAGTTGATCACCATTTTCCAATTGGGAAATATCCATTTTCAGAATACACATAACTAACTATTGCAATTGTAATTCATTATCATCCACCCTTGCTTTCAACAATGTCCATTCACATGTCCTTATTCTTCCACACTCTATGTTATTCTTCTCCACTCTATACATGTCCTTATTCTTCCCCACTCTATGCTATTCTTCACCACTCTATGCCTTACGGCGTCTCCTTTGCAACATAAGGTGCAAATGCTAGTTTATTTACTCTACAGGTTCATTTGGACATAGCATGAGAGGCCTTTGTATTAATGGTAAATGTATATAATTAATTTCTCTTTCATAGCATATTTATGTTGCACACTTGTTGGTAAAATAATTTTAACTAAAGCTCTATTTTTATTTAATTTCTTTCCATATAGGTACCCATAATGTCATATGAATGTGTATCACTTGGGTTTAAAATAAGGTTTTAGTTTCTTGATATTTCAACTTTTTCCATCCTATTTATTGGTTGGGACTCCAACCTATTGGTCCTTTACTTTGATTGGATCTACTACTATTTTTCCTAAAGCTTTGAAGTATTCATAATTTGTGTTCGAGAGATATCAACTTGGATATTTTGATAATTCCACTCCCAACATATTTTTTTCATTCACAATTTTTTTCATTTTTGGATTGTGGTTATAAATTTAATAGGCTTTGCGCCTCTTTGAACTAATTCCTTAATGTACTTGGTGAATAATGAATTCAAGGTACTTCTATAGAAGTTAATTTTAATGTCTCAAAACTTTTATCACGAAAATAGTATATAATTTTATTGTCTGTTCCATTAACGTAGATCAATTTCGTATTTCTTATATTGTTTAATAGTTTTTGTGTATTTCATTACTTAGATGCAATGTCTTTTCCTATAATTAATTATTTTTTAAATTCGAATTATGACATTCTTCTCTAGTTATAGAAAAGACATTTTATGCATAAAATTTTTCTAATTTTGCTTTGTATAACCTTAGTTCATCTATCTTAATTTAATCTTTTTTGCTTTCGATTTGCATAAAACTTGTTTACATATCTTAATTTAATCTGATTAAAATCACAACTAATAACACCTATTACTTGTCTATCCATTCTTCTACTGAAAGTTGGCTTGAGATTAACATATGTTCATAACATTCACATATGTTAATATTTTCCTTACATACTACATAAATCATGATAATGTTAAGCTTTACCTTGCATACTACATAATTCATAATAATATGTTACATACCAAATTTTCTCCTATTATATTTTCTATATTCTATACAAGTTCACATAAACCTTTAATAGTTTTGTCATTTTCATATAACTATAAACAACATAAAAGGAATATAAAAATATTTATTCAATTCTAAATCTTTTCTATGGTCAAATAGCATGATACAACTATTTTTCTGAAAATTAATGGACAAGTACTTGGTTCATCACAACCTTGACACAACAAAATTTTTGTACACTATAGAAAACCATACCTGTAATTATTCTCTCTGTCTATTCTTCCTTTCTTCTTTGGAGCCTCTCCAATTTTGCTCTTAAAATAATTAAGACAAAAGCAAGTGAATTGTCGGATAATATCTATCTACCACTATTTGGTTGGTTATTAACTGCCACTACCTTAACCAACAGGTGGTAGATAATTAATTTCCCATTAATGAGTTATTGTTTCCCACTTCTAAAGAAAACTCCTTGTCTTCTAGGAAACATTTAATTGGCCAATATTATAATTTTAGAATTAAATTTTATCCTCTAAATTAGATGCCTAATAATTTCTAATGGATAATTATTTTTTCATATTTAAATTGACTCCTTTTTCCTGTTTCTAGCATCTATACTCAACCATTAATTTCCAGTTTTGTCTTTATTCATAAAATAAAAACATAATTATAGTTTTACAAACAACAACATTACAAAAGTTACTATCAACGAAATTAGTGATAATTAAATGTTTATTTGTCTTTTAAAATAACTTAGGTAAGTTACCCAAAATTAAACTTATGCACATTTGATTACAATGAACTCAAGCTGAAGAATATGACAAATATACTAACGGTCTCTTTCAACCCTGTAATGTAATTTCTATGCACATTTTTTTTGAGGGAATGACTATAAGAAAGGTGTTGAAAGAGATGGTGTTGGTGATATATTATGTTTTTATTCATGACCTATGAACCAATAGATCTTATCCTCATATTAAGTATTTATTCAAATAATAAAGACATCATGATTTAAAGGAGTGTGAAAGGCCTAATTGAAGAAAATAAAAATGAAAAGGAAAGGATGAGTTGAACTTAATCGAGTCTAACTATAGAATAAAATAAAGACTGTATTTTTCATTTCTCCTCATATGGATTACAATCATTATTTTCAAGAGAACTGACAACATGTCAAGACAACTTTTTTCATATAAACTAGATTTGTAGAACAAAGGTCTAGTAAGTTGATCTAAGTAGTCAAATGTTTAAGTTGATTAAGTGAAAATGATATGGGGTAACTTTTTTTATTGATTTGGATGTTTTTATGACTTAGCCCAAGTGGAATAAACTCAAAAAATTATCATTAACGTGTGCTAAAATTTAGCATAAGTTTATTACTAAAACAAGAAAATTTAGAAAAATGAACTAGGAAGCCAATCTACATAACCAAATGCCTATGTTAATCAAGTGCAAATTTTGTGGTATAATTTTTTTATTGAATTGAATGTTTTTTCACTTTGATCCAAGTGGAATAAAATTGAAATGACTTTATTATCATGTGCTAAAATTGAAAAAAAAATACTATTGTTTTGTTACAGGAAACTTCCAGTTCTTTTCTTTTTGG
This sequence comes from Pinus taeda, assembly GCA_000404065.3. Taxonomy (NCBI): domain Eukaryota; kingdom Viridiplantae; phylum Streptophyta; class Pinopsida; order Pinales; family Pinaceae; genus Pinus; species Pinus taeda. Next base: position 149,922 of record APFE030263325.1, on the reverse strand, counting down.
AATAACCTATTCAAAGTTGTGATTAAACCCAACATTTCAAACTTCTATGTGATTCAATCCTCAGGGGAATGCCAAAATTCTTGAGAATATTGGTGTGGATTAGGGCAATGAAATTGCATGGATATTTATAATGATAGATGTGGGGGAATGTTCTAGAGTCGATGGGCATAATTTTAATGATGATCATTAATATAATTTATTAGGGTTATCTAAGAGATTAATATAATTAATGAGGTGATAATAATTTTATTATCACCACATTAATTATATTTAACTCTTAAATAACTCTAATGAATTATATTAACGATCATAAATAAAATTTTGCCAGCCGACTCTAGAACATTCCCGCACATCTATCATTATATATATCCTTCTGATTTCCTTGCCCTAATCCACACAAATGTTCTCAAGAATTGGGGTGTTCCCCTAAATATGGACTCACATAGAAGCATGAAACATTTGGTTTAATCAAAACTTTGAACAATTTATTACACAAAATTTTAATTTTGACTCACCCATATGGATTCCCTCTTTAAAACTTCCACAAACTCTAGAATCGTGAACTAGTAAACTAATACAAGTAGCTCAATGATGAATATGACTTTGAAAATATTTTATAAAGATGAATCATACTTGTGATTCTATAAATAACCCAAAAATAATCTCACTTGAATCATTTAACCAATATAACTGACAACAAATGAAGCATGAATACTAAATGCAAAAATCAGAAATACAAGAAGAAGAGATGTAAGTGAAGAAGAAATTGAGAGAAGACAAAGAAACTGTATAATAGGGCTTTGAGACTCCTCAGATGGCCAAGCCCAAGGAAAATCTCAATCCTATGAAGGAAACCAAACCTTAGAAGTTGAAAACAAAACTAAAATTTATTATTAGAATACATTCAAGTACATCCCTATTATAAATGGATGTAGAGCTGCTAAATCACTATTTTCTCCACAATAAAACTAGAAAATACATTCCCCTAGTAGATAATTTGAATTGGTAATTTTAGGTGGCCAATTTCTCCTCTAAAACCCCTCAAAATGTGCATCCTGTTTCCAATGGTAGGAACTTCATTAGATACAGATATTTTTCTTCTCCTATAGCAGGGAAGAAAACCTTAAATTTTCTCAATCAGTGGAGCTCTAGAATCTATTCAATGATTCCATAATATCCTATTCATTTATTGGTCCATCATGTAGAATCCCATCGTAGAGAGAAAGTCCCTAAATTGTCTCATTTTTCAAATCTTCAGAATTTACTCAATATTCCCTCAATAATCTGCAAAATAAATAATTTTAGGCACATACTAAGAAATGGAAAATCAAATTTCCAAGGAACCATTAGGACTGTGAATTAACTCTATAATGTGCAAGTAAGTAGGTTAATGTTTTTTTAAAGTTTCTACTAACTATCAAATGGGCCTTAAAATATATACAAATTAGAGCCCCATCATATCCCCCCTACTAGAATTGTTGCTGACCCTTGAGGAACTCAAGCCTTTTCCTTCTGACTATCCTCCACTTGCCTTTGATTCTATGGTGTCACTGTCTGCCTTGTTTACTCATCTGTGTACCCTAATATCTGCATATCCACTCCTTTCTACTCACCACACTATCACTTTAAGAAAATGCTTAGTCAATGCCTCATTTATCACATCATATTTTCTATTGTTTTATAAAATCTTAGATTGTAGAATTTTCAGAGTTCTTTATTCTAACAAATGATGGCTTTCCTTTAATTTTTAGGTCAAATAGTATAAACTAGAGGTGTGACTCACTCTCTATCTTGATGATTTCCTACGTTCTTTGAAAATTTGGGATGAATTACCCTCTTGTAGCACTCGATATTCTTCCTATAACACTCTACACAAAATCCGATAAAACTCTATATAGAATCTTATTAAACTCTATATAGAATCTTGTAGCACTCAAGATTATTTTTGTAGAACTTTGTGTATAATATTGTAGCATAGTGTATTAACTCCTTTAAAAAATAAATATTTCTTCACACTCACTGCCTCATTTATTGATCTTTTTTCCTAGTGCACTCCTATGGGAGTGATCCCGCTTAGGTCATTTTTATTGAAATGGATATCCAATGCTCTTACTATTGTCCCAAACTCAGTCAATTAGATTTTGTAGGTGGAATGCAAATTCCAATGCAATATTGCTTCAAATATTCAAAGAATATCATCCCATAGTAATTTTTGAAAATGGTGTGCATTTGAGGGTGTTGATGGATCCTATTAGTGTTGGAAAGATTCCCTTTATTAAAACCTCTATCCATGTTGTCAATTTATGAGTTATGTTCTCTAGCTATGAGGACAGGGTTTCAATTGTATGACACAATTTCTTCCGCACATAAGTTTAATTATGCTTGCTAGCCCTTGTGGAAAAACCCTTTAGATAAAAACACAATTGGACTCGTGGTGAACAAGAGATACTACACTAACTAGAGATTTTTGTAGCAACTCTGACAAAGGAATAAATTTGACATTCGTGGCCTCCATTTTCAATTGTAGCACTAGTTTTGGACTCTTCGTCGTGACACATCATACTATCCACCAAATCCTCATGAACATCCTTGACAAGCAATTTGAATTCTACTTTGATAACTAAATTTAGGAATTGAAAATACTTAACACAAAGTTTTTTATTCTTATAGAGGGAGAAATGATGGTGGATAACTTGAATTAAAAGAGAGGGATGATATGATGACCAATATGGTTACTTGTAACCTTTCACCCTTGGATAATTTACCATTTTGTACCCCACATTATCTGTAACAAACCCTATGTAACTTTATTTTGTTTCTCTATACCCTCTAGAAATTAATTAACTATTGTCTAGCACCCCTGTAGTAGTTATTTCATATAACATCTCTCATGTAGAATTTTGTTTCTATATAACAGTTATCTTGTAGGAGTGACTCACTTGTAAGATGTAAACCTCTTTTGTTTTTTCTCCTTAATTTGATGTGGTAGATGTCAGTATGATTTGATGATATCATTTGGTTGTTGTGCTCAACACATAGGAGAAATTGTCTCATCTACCATAAAATTAAAATAATGAGATTACAAGATTATTTAATCATGCCAACTCACCACATAATTCAACATACACCTTTTTACATGAGATCTCTTATTTTGCATCTTTATATCCCATCATGTCAGAGTTGAGGTAGATAGATGCTTTGTTTAGTCGAGAAGTGATCCTTGATACTTAGGCAAATAAAACATAAATTCCATATTGTTTCATGGAATCCAAAGGGTTCATTATGCATAGCTTGCTAAATATGGAGCTTTAACATTCAAGCTTTAGATTTGAAGACTTGTTTTGCAGGTGTTTCTATGAGGCAGAGATTGTGTATTCATGGTTGGTTGTTATTAGAGGTATTCTTCTTTCATTACTATCCAAACTTCTTTTCATGGTTGTGGTCCTGCTATAGTTCTTACAACCACCGTCCAAAATTTTGCCTTAGCTTCATTTTGGAGCCTCCCTACCAACCATACCCAGCGTCATGTCTTGCACTATCAAGTACATATGCTTTATTGATCTCTCAACAACTTGCCATCCTGTGCATGTCAATTTGCTTCACTCCCCTCATAGGCTACCATTCCACTCTTGGGATAGTTTCTCATCGAGCATCGCCCTCAAAAAATTGTGCAACTCTAGAGGGGAACCAACATTCATCCCAGAAATTGTGCAAACCTCCTGGAAGTACTATTAAGATGCAAAATTGTGCAGAAAAGTTAGACAAGCTACCTTTGAAAAATTGCACAATTTGGATGAGCATTGTAGCTCAGCCCAGAAATTACACAAATCTCCTGGGTAGCCTGTTGGACTTAGAAATTGTATTGCACAAGGAAATCAGAGAGTCTTCCTTGGGAAAATTGCACGATCTAGCCCAACACTGTAGTTGAGCCTAGAGATTGTGCAATTCTAGGCAACAATCACCTGTTCCTCCCAGAAATTGCACAATCCCTTTGGGACTACTAGCCCATTTCCTCTCATAAATTGTGCAAATACTTGTATCAGTCAAGCAGGCTATTGCATGTGTCTCTAGGTTGACCAGTTCCCTCTAGGACTGAGAAAAATCGATTTGCATGCATGGATTTTTGTTCCTGAAATAACAAAAGGCAGCATGAGAAGGCATCACCAAATTTGAGGGATATATTTTCAGTCGCTGAAGGTTGCATGCATAGCTCATTTTAAAAGCCTCTTGACAAGTGTCTCATTTTCCTAGATTTGTGGCATCCGCGTCATAGCCTTGATCTTATTAGAATTCATGAACTTGACACTACGGAGCTCATTCCTCACATCTACCTTGCATCTATGACATCCCACAGTACATCAAGGAGTCTTTGGCACTTTCAGCTTAGATGTTTCAGGGTAAGTCCACTTTTCATGTCTTGCGCTGCGTTTCTGTTGCTTTTTGTGTTTCTCTTTATGTGAGTGTTGTTTGCTTCATTTCAATGAGCACTTTTTGATGTTTTAATGTATGTTAGCTTGTGCAAACATCGTTTCAGTTTTCGCTCACATCTCACTGTTTTTGCATGCATGACACTGTTTTTGCACCAACGACCGCCATTGCAGTGACCTGTTTCACGCACATACATGTTTTTCCATTTACTGAAACCTACACTTCTTTTTGCATGCATGATCATTCACTCTTGTTTACACACATTTTCACCATGCATTTAGACTTCTCATGTTTTCAGTTGCCCATCAACGAGTCTGGGCAACATTGGCCCAAACTTTGCCTTGCCCGGAAAGCATTGTGCAATTTTGAGAGGGAAGGCTCTACCTTCCTCACAGAAAATGCTCAAAACTGGCCAGAAAGTGTCCTTTAGACTTTCCTTGTGTAAGTCTAAGAGGCAGTGTCTGCTGGCCCAGAAAATTGCGCAATGCAGTCCTTGGGCTCGCATGACTTGCCAGCTGAAATTGCACATTGCACAATCTCAACACTCAGCACACTAGGTTGGACTATGCATTGTGGATTTCTAGAATTCAGTCAGCCTTCCAAAATCCCAGACTGTGCCTTGCGTAGTTTTGGCAATCAGTCTCCCAACCTCCTAGTGAAAATTGCGCAATCTTTACAAATAGTCACACAGGTTTGTTCCATGTCATTCCTCTAGTTTGATTGTGTTTTCAACTGAAATATTTCTTGTCATGAGTGTTGATATGTCTCCAGGTATCACGGGTGTTCGTTTACCTCTCAGCAATAGAGGTACAATGGCTTCTAGGAGAGAAGAGTCGAAGACATCATTGGGAGCACAACTGGGGATGTAGTCGATCAAGTGTCTATGAAATTGCCTATCCATGAGGACATCAAGTTGTTCATAGACAAGGATATCAAGATGAAATGGCAATGACATCATAATGAGTAGCACCATTAGTAGCAGCAAGTAGGAGACTGCATGCGACAAATGCAAGAGGAAGGTTGTTGACAACACAGAGGCAGAGTAAAGTTGGAAGTTCAAGAAAATCCACTTGTGATAAAAGGTGCTTTGGATATTGAGTCTATGAGGTGACAGCGTGACAACAAGATCACGCAAAGGCAGAGAGAGAAATAGAGAAGGAGTTACAGGTGCTAAAGCAGCAACTCAAGGAAGAACAGGAGCTGCACAAATGAGAGATGGAGTTGCAACAGGAAGAGGGACAATAGGAGGTGGAACATCCATGGAATGGTAAAACTATGCCCATACAGGTTATAGACCTAGCCCAACAGCTGGAATGGAGCAAGCAGATAGAGCAGTGCCATCAATCACATGCAAGGGTGTTCAACAACATGCATTTCATTATGCACATGCATGTGATCCCACCCATTAGCACACTCACCGAGGCAAAGACAAGAAGCAATTCTGACTGGAGCTGAACATGTATTTCAACATCTTGATGCATATGGTCACCAGCACACACTTGGAGATCATCATAGGCAATATGCATCAATCTGCTTTTGTTCTAACTTCACTCAAGACGATAATGCGCATGTTATTAGATGAGTTGGAAAAATTATCCATATTAGTGTGCCCGAATGCAACGGAGGCAAGAGTTCGCTTTCAATACAATGTCACCATTGAGCGCGCGGAAACCATCATGGATGACCAAGTTTGACATCAGTTCACCATCGTCGATCATCATAAGGATGTTGTAGATTTGGTATCCCACAACTGTGAGAGTCTTAGTGATGTCTTGCATGGCTTGCTCAAGCCTATCTTTTCTCACATGGGTACATGTGTAAAGCGTATGCAACATCTTATAAAGTAGAAGTTGAAGTGTTGATAGTTGAATGTAATAGTCATAGAGTAGTTGAAGAGTCACGAGGGTAGGTGAATAGTCACAAAGGGGAATGTCAAGGGTCACCTCTCCCTTTTGCTATATATAGTACCTCATAACTCATTGTAAGGGCTTTTGGTCAGCCAAGCTTTTGATAGGAGTATCTTAGATAAATATTGGACAATATTGTAATGAGCCTTGGACTCTCCACAATGTAGAGCTAGTACATCTCTTTAGAGGAGCAAGTAGTAGTGACAATAATGTTTCGCTATCGGGACTAGTGGTTGGTCATGGTAGTTCTGTATGATTGGAACTTTCACTTCTAATATAACAAAGCCAACACATTTCATGCATATGTTACTATTGTATTTCATCTATCTTGCTTACTCTGATGATATATGTATTTTTTTTCTTACGCATGCATGTATGGAATTTTCTATATAAGTATCTATGAATCCTACTGAGATGTGTTGTTGGTTTAACCATCACTTTGGATTGTTAGCTAACTTTCTTTCCTGTTTGTGATGCCTCTTTGCTCATGTGTTCCCTTCAAGCCGTGTTCTTCTACAGGTTTCCAAGGGGCACACTCACCTCACTTTCCATGTGTTAGAACCATTCATGCACCTTCCTTGGCTTGCTTCGACTGTCACATCCTTTATACCAATAAGGAAATCTTACTTGCCTCTGTACACAACCATGGTCAAGGAGATACCGTGCGACCTATTGCTAGGACTCCTACACCAAATGGCCTGAGGTCTAGTTGGGACTTCTTACTGGTAAGATCTCTTGACATTTTGGTGGGTCCAACACTGTCAACAGGTCCTTGTTCAGTTAATTTGTTGATGTTAAGTCCCTCCTAGCCTGTATACTTCAATTTGTGATGGTAAATGGTGGCTTTTTTGGGCCCTTAAAGGCTCCTACATTAAACAATGTTTCTCGTAGTAGTTACACAGACTCCATAAAATAAACATTTCTTGGCAATATGGATACTTCATGGGAATAAATTTAGAGTTTTTTTCTCGCAAACATGGTGGAAAAATAAAAATGGAAGCTGAAGTCATGGCTTGGGCAACGAGGAAAGAAACTAACCCCTACAAAAATGCCAATTTTTTAAAATGTTGGGATTGAAATTATACTTGATTGGATTGAGGAGGATGATAATTAGAGACATGGCGATGGCTTCCTTTCCCTCAAAAAGTGAAAAAATATCATATCTGAATTTTCTTTGTAAAATAGGCTGAAATGTATGCTTTTTCTTAGGCTATTTTCAAAAGTGCTTAGATCTCAGTTTGGATTTTGGGGATTGATGGGGTATTACTTTAAAAGCCTTATGACATATTTTCTTGGAAAAAAAGGTGAAAAAACATAATATTATAATTTTTTTCTAAAAAAACCCAACTTGAGGCCTCATATGAAGGAATTTTTGCCTTCAAAAAGTCCCAATATGCTAATTGCATACACCAATTAGTGCTAGGTGGTCTTACAAAAATATTTTGAAAGCATATTTGTCATGGTTGATAAAATCTTTGAGTGAGTCATTTTCAGGAGTTACATTTTTGAAATGGTTATTCATTTTCCTTGTTTCCATATTTGAACCAAATTGATGTCCTCTTTTGCTAATAGGGTTAAAATATGGAAAAGTTTAATTACCTAGATAAATCACCCCAAAATTCAAAAAATATTGGGTAAATCCTTCTTTTTTCAATTCCTAGCTACATAATATTTAGAAAAATAGATGAGGTTCCACTTAAATGGTGGTAACAGTATAAATTCATTTAGTCTTTCTTGCCCTTGATATGTGTTAATCCACAACTCGTCCAATTGTATGTACTTCCATCTACCTCATTAAATATAGGACACATTGACAATTGAATACCATGAGTGGATTTGGTTTTTGGTGAGATCATTTGAGTTTTTGTTGAAGGATTTCAAAATGGATGTCATTGGTATGGGTGTCTCAAAGATGATTTAACCTTTTTTAGACCAATTTTTAGATTAAAAATCATGCATGTTATGGCTCTAAAATGAATGAGATCCACCAAATCATTGCTCTTATAAGTGATTAGATCAATACCTCATAATTATTGTGATAAGTGGTACACCATATTCAATTAGACTATTTTTCATTAATAAATGAATTTATTACCATGACTAAACTCTTAAAAGAACATTGAATTTACAGTTTTGGAAATTCCAGGCTTCATAATTCTTACAAATTAGTAGCCCATAAATACATGAATAAATTAATTTTAGCTACAACACCATCCATTACAACCATTTTCAAGCACACCATTGTCTATAATGATATATTTTTCTAATGTATGCATTCCCCACATTTTATCTTGATTTATTGAACTATGGTAGTGTATTTGACAAAAGTAGTAGTTTTTACACTAACTCATGAAAGTTGTTTGTGAAGGTACTATTCTAGATTGTTGTGACATAGGGTGTTGCTACTCTTACCATATCATGCCAACTAATGCTTATGTGAAAAACTTGGGGTATATTTTTAGGAGCAATTAGAAACATCCTTGGATCATTCTTATAGATATATGCAGTTGTAATAGATGATGCAGACATAATGTAGTAAAAGGAAACCTTGTATTATATTCAGATGGTTGTTGAAACTAGATTCTTATTTAATTAAGAGATAAAACATCTTAAGCATTCTCGATACACAAGATTGGTCATGAAATATTTTGTATGGTTAGATAGCCAAGAAGGTGTATAAGAACCACTCCCTCTTAATTTTAGGGGAGTTCAGGGGGAAAAATTTGCACTGTAATGCCATAACACTATAAAACAATTTTGTACCAATACAAAACTCAATATGGATTGTGTTTCCTCCATTGTGGTGTGAATGAGGATTTAATCAACGAATCCACGATTCACTTTTCTAGTACATCATATAGAGGGTTACGACACCCTTCGTGACAAGGTAGTATTGTGTTTTGTTAAATTTGGTACTTTCCTCTTGATTAGTTATGTTTCCACTTGTATGAGTACTCAATGAAATGTTAGCTTTCAATGGAGATTTTTGTATTTGAAGGATGTATTGATAGTATTTATGGGTAAAATATTAAGTGTTTTTCTATGTCGTAAAATTGTATTCAATAATCATAGATTTTGAATATATTATAGTATAACAGTTGATGAAAATAATTTATACTAATATGGTTGAGTAAATAGTGTGCAAAATGGTTCATGCTTGTCTCCTAGAAATAGAATCATAGAAATCAATGGAATGCCTTTACACTTCCATTCAATTTCTTGATCACTTTATGCTATGCTTAAAGCCCAACATTAGAATAATTATAACTTGATTATCTATCATTTATGAATTAGAAATACAACTCATTTTATATGAAAATTGGTCCGTCTAAGAGCTATTTTATTTCAATCAAAAGTTAATTTCATTTTCTTCTAGTATACTCTAATTCGTAAGGAGCGAGCTATTTCTTTCCATAAGAAGAATGATTCGTTTTCTGTTGCGAGCAAGTTCATTATTTCATGATTATCATTTTATTCTTAGTTTAAGGTTTTTATTTCCTTACCCAAGTGAGTTTCTTTCCTAAAAGAATTACATTTTCATTTTAGTTTCAATAACTTTCATTATCCTTTAGTAGAGTACAAGTTTCTTTTGGTTTAGATAATCTTAGTTAATCCTTGAAGGAAGTTTAATGCATGATGCATTTTGAGATTCTCTTTATAATTTCCATTTCTTCTCCTATAACTAAAACATGGCACTAGATTATTTTCTAAATATGTGTTATTGAAAATATTATGTGTGTGTGTTTGTCATGTGGGGGTAGGGAGTGATGGGGCAGGTAAGAAACAAAAAGCGAAATAGGGAAAGGGGAGAGAAATGGAGAGGGAGAGGCAGAGAGAGAGATGGGGGAAGAAAAAATGAGAGGGGTTTGATAGCTAATGGGAGATAGAGATAGAAGTAGGGATAAGAGGAGGGATAAATATAGAACAAGATAGGGAAAGTGATATAAAGGGGGGTGATTGTTGAACGGGAGAGAGAGAGGTGTGTGGAAAGAAGACATAGGGGGAATGTGGGAGAGGGAGAGAGATATTTGGGGGTTGGGAGAGAGTGAGATATGAGGAAAGAAAAAGGTAGATATGGGTGCAGAATAGGGAGAGAAAGAGAGAGAAGTATGGAAAGGAACAAATGGGAGGGTCAGTGGGGAGAGTGTGTTGGGGGAGGAGAGGGGGGCGAAGGAGAGAGGGGAGAGTGAGAGAGATAGAGAGAGATGGGGAAAGGTGTGGGGAAGGTTTAGGGAAAATGGGGGAGGAGGAGGAAGATAAACTTGTTAGGGATGGAGATAGAATGAGTTAGTGATGGAAGCAAAAATGTGTACTCACTATAACAACATGTGTGCATTTTTGAAAAGTGTGCTCATTACATGTGAACATTATTGAAGAATTTGTGCATTATTGAGATAAATGCATGTTGTTTTAATGTAAACTCATTATTAAATTAAAATAATGTTTGGCGGGACCACATTTTTATAGCTACATGGTGTAGGAGGTAGTTTTTTTCATTTTATGTTTAGAATGACAAAAATTTCATTTGGTTTGCATAAACAAAAACACATCTAGTTTTACAACTTCCTAATAGAAAACCCATTCTTACCAATTTCTAATTTTCAACCATGTTTCTATACATACTTCACACTTTCATTGCTAATGTAAGTGCACAAACTTACACATACCTATGTGGATATTCTAAACATATATATTTTTTGAAAAAATAATTTTTATATTTTTACTTTAATCTTATTTTCATTTGATATATATCAAATTTCTAAAAAAGGTATTTATAACATTTAATTGGTCGATTTGTTTTGAAATTGAAAAAGAACCCACATTATTAGGGAAAAGGCCTATTAATTAAAAGTAAATTAATGATTACTTTAATATAGGGCATAAAACTCAACCTAGTTAGTTTATGGATTCATTCTCTTTCTCTCTCTATATATAACATTAAAAACTATGGAGAAATAATGCAACACAAGAACCCTCTACTATCTACAAGTATACAAAATTGTTTTAAAAATATTCTATTCTTTACATATTATCCTCTTAGCTAGCATGAACATATCAATTATATTTTAGAGAAAAAAAAATACAAATCTTATAAAACCACCATCTTTTTTCATTAAAATATATGTTGATAATGACAACTCAATCGCTTACATTTCATTTTTTTACACTATGTCCTTCATAATTATATAAATACCTATAATAATCCCTTTTAACTATAAGATTTCTATCACAAATACATAAGCATAATTAAGTAAATATATTTTAACCTATGCTATTTTATTTATATTTTATATTAACTCAATTTATTAGGTTATTATGGTAATAACTCCTTTTCTTTTCCTAAATATAATATATATCCATATTATTTTTATTTTTTTTAAATCACTTCTGAACTTTATAGTGTTATATACAACTTTATATACTTTAATATGTTAAAGTATACTTTCTTACAATGATATAGTAAGACCACAACCCAACCCCAATATTAACCCCTTGCAATAGTGGTTAGCATTGGTATTATTTTTCTTTATATTATCAGGTATTATTAAAATGATAGCACCAGCGAGATGGATAGGATTGGTGGGTTTGTTACGTCAACACCATCATATTATTGAGAGCAGTCTTATTTCTCACAGCTCAAAGGACAACAATGAGAACATTTCCAACTGCAATATTTCTCAATACAATAATGTCCTACTATACGGAAGCTAATCGATGGAAATACGATAATATTCAGCTACACAGGAACACAATGATAATTTTCAATGTCCAAATCTTGACAGTAGATGGGTGACCCATCTGTCGGCCAGTAGTCGGACGCACATTACTGCGAAAACGCAAACCTTATTTAATGCCCGAGGCTAACGTTAAGGCTAGTTTCGCAACTTTATTTAATAGCGAAATGCTAATCTTAAAGACCCCGAGCTAATCCAGTAAAATATATGACAACAAAGAATCCATAAAAATATAAGACCACTGCTCTAAGCTTCTGTATTCAAGGTTTAATCCTTTGATGATTTTCAACGATGCTGGCGTCGGGCTTTTCACTTTTTTCTGCAGCAGAAGGGTTGGAACTAATCTTGGAACGAGGGCTGGGGCCGCCAGTAGTAATACCAATAGTGATCGTACCAGTCAGTTTCGCATCTTCGTATATACCAGGCCGGGCTTCTGCATTCCTGAACTCTACTACCAAGGAAAAACACACAATCAAAAGTAAGACGTTGGAAGCCCTCATCTTTCTTAGAGCAAGATAAGCTCCAGCCGATATAATACACAGTTTATGAATTCGACAATTGCTGTGTGCCCAATTGGTGCGAGATCTCTTTATATAGCACCTAGCCACGGGTATCCATCGCAAGATGTTAACTCTATTCACATGATCAACTTTGGTCGTACAAAGATTCCTGACTTGATCACTGAATAAATTAGTTGGCATCTTGGACTTATAATATGTACCCTATACATTATTGCAGAGCTTTGCTGTCCTTTTGGAATTATTATGAGGACTATATGTTTGTAATTGCCGTTCCATCACATGGTGCCCCGCAGCTATAAAACATAATAATAAATGTCATGTACTCTTTCTAATTTACACAGACCTTGCAGAGCGCTCCATGACATACTTCCGTTGCAAATTCACTGCTTGCTTATCCCTGACCTATCTTCCTTACATATTCATAGCTGGCCCATTGTAGGTTAACAATCGATTCAACGTAACTATTCTTTACAAATTCATAGTTTAGTTAGTTAGACTATTATATTTTAGTCTGTTCAGATAAGTAGTAAGTAGTAAAGTAGTAAGTACTAGAGGGAGCAAATCCCTTTTTGTTCTAAAAGAAATTCGTATCTCAATTTTTTTTTATGTCTCTCCTTTTAATAAAAATATGTAATTAAAATAAATCTACTCCAGTATTAATTATAATTATAATTATTGATTTTATATTTTATTTTATTTTAAAATAATATAAATGTTTACATGTTATTGGAACATTTCTACTCAGTTAATAAGGATTTATCAAGGAAAACAATTTTAACTTTTTATTATTTTTTAATTGACCCAGCATGTAAATATTTATGAACATTTACACCACTACAACATAGTTTTTTGCTTTTAGATTTAATTTTAAAAATGATATAAAATAAACTTAAAGTAAAATATTTATGAAATATTTTGATTTTCAAATGAGTTATGGCTATTGCCCAAGTGATATTTTTATTGGCCATGGTATTGTAACAAAGCTATTTAGAAGTTAAGCATATTGATGGTCTCGCTTTGCATCACAAGTGTCCTGAAAAGGTCTCGCTTCCATCTCCTTCACCTTTGTTCTTCGGAACTTTAAGCAAGGAGTCAACACCTGTAACCTCCGAAACCTATAGTACATTGTTTTGCACATTACATGCTTGACTTTCATGACCAACTAATGACCCAAACATCCCACACTTGCCATGAGTTTATAACACATACTCGGTGGTCAATTTTGCAACAAGATGGACGTGATACCCTAGCTACGACAACAAGGCCAACCTATCATGGTTGCTTCAACAAGTGATGGAAAACACATCATCACTGAAACACATGATTTACATGCATAAGGCTAAACACTATTGTTCTGACAAGTGATGGAAACATAACATCTCTTTCAGAGTGTAAAATGTGACTCAAAATATGACCAGACATCATTGTTGTTGAACAAGTGATGGAAAACACATTATCACTTTTACATTTTAAAATGCAACAAATGATTTACAAAAGAATGACCATGAAATGACAACATGTCTAGAAACCATTTTTCACTTATCAATGTGAATGGGTCACCTCCTTGAGGTGGTTTTGCTTGTCGAACAACTACTTCACCTGGAACATGCACCAACGCTTTGTCTTTAAGGTGATGCTCTGGATGCCACCTCCAACAAGTGACTTTTTGATGGCCACATCTATCACAATGATTGCAATACATCTTCTTCCTCTATATTTTCTTAACCTGTTTCTTTACATGTTGTTGAGAGGGTTTTTCATGCCTCATCCTTTTGCATGCTGCCATTCTTTTCCAACACTTAGAAAATGTATGGTTAATCCACAAAAGGTTCATGTTTTTCGATGCCATGTTTTACGTTCATTATTAACAACATGATCATAATCAAAATGAACATTTGAAGATCAAAAGTGGTTATACCTTCCCTTCCTGTCTCTGATGTCAGTGTGGCAATGAGAGCTTGCCTCATCTCTTTGCCTACAATGGGCACTACCATGGGATGATGGGGATATGTTCCCATCATTCTCTTTCCTCGATGATTTCTATGATATCTCAGATGACTCTGACACCTTTGAGCACTCTCCTTTAGTGTATCTCGAACCTACAAATTGATGTTCGTGCACAACCTCCAAAGGTTGAGTTGTGCCTTGGTTATTAACACCAAGTTCTTATTCCTCTTCGGGCCTCGTCCTGGTAAGGAGCCTCATGTTTTTCCCTGAAATTGGGATCTCCACATCTCTAATAGAAGTCGTACTATGTGATGACGAAACCAAAAGGAAATCAACATCTTTTACCTCCTCTTTCGATTTGGAAAGAACTGATGAGGGTTTCTCATCATCCATTGTTGGTGGTTCGCTAACTGTCATGGCGCATTCCCCAACTTCCTTTCTGACATACCCAAGTCCTGTTCGACATGGTAATTCCTCTACTTTGATGTGGTTGACAATGACTTGGCCATTAATGCCCAAGAGTTTTCCTTCATACTCTATTTTCTTCAACATTTTGGAGCCAATTCATGTGGTGCGATTTTCAAAAATAGCGAAATCATCATGAGGAAATATACATGAATTCGGAGAATTACATTTTATCTTACATGGGTCATGCTGCGTCTTTTCTAAGCCCTCGTGCTTTGCTTGTAGCTATCAAAGAAAACTTTGTTTTTCCTCTTTCTCTTCATGTAGGCGCATCTTCAATTTAGCGTTCTCTGTTTGAAGATTCTGTTCGTTTTGCTTTAGTTCTTCCAGGGCCTCTTCTGTGGCTTACAACTGAGGCTGCAATCACTACTTTTCCTCTGTCTCTTTATGTAGAGCTTCATACATTATTTCCAGTCTTTCGAAAATGTTGAGCATGGTCTCGTACATCGCTTTTTCATTCTCTGTCGCTGGACGTTCCATTGTTCACACTGCAATTCACATCAACGCAAAGACCACTCTGATACCACTTGATCCAGGTTCGGGTGTGACGAAGGACCCTTCCAAGACCTTTTACTTTCGTGATGTGTTAAATTGCATTTTTAAAAGAAAATTAATGAATATATCTGCATGCTATAAAGAAGAGGAACATGTCAATCATCAGCAACATAAAAACAAAAGCATTGATAATGGAGTTTGTATAAGAGGGACTACATCTCCGGGCCCTAGTGTCAAGATGGTGTAGCCCGTTGCATTAAGTGTTGTCAATAGTGATGACGTACACAAGATATGTTGTCGCGATCATACAAGGAAAATCCCCTCACGCAGGAGTGGCTCTAAGAGATGTTCCACTATAGGAACTCTTAGTCAAAAGACTCCTATCAGCATGACACAAAACTCATGCACGATTAGCATCCCGCCAACATGGCATAAAAGGGATCTCTAAACAAACATGCATGGCAACACATGAGTATCCCATCAACATACAACAATGGGATCTCACAACACAACATGATGTGTCATGACAATAAGTACATCGCATAGGCGATTCCGCGTCACATCAAGCAGGAATCATAAAAATGGGTAAGAAACAATATCCCACATCAAACATCAAGCAAGGACCTGTGCAACATAATTCATAGAGAAGAAGTATATGAACACATCATATACCTCACAACCAGGGGCCATATGAAGAAGTGGATGTCAAACTGTTGAAGTTGTTCAGACCATTGATCTGATGGCATCGATCGCATGAAAATGACTGCTTGCACATGAGTGTGGACATCTGTAATGGCACTTAGAAAAGTGGCTAGAAAATGAAATGATAGAATGAGAAATATAAATGCACCATAAGATTTGTGGCATCGAGTAGTGCGAAATCGACTGTCCAAAATTTAAATTCTAACAAGTTGAGAATCTGGGGCTCAAGGAATCTTTTAGATTCCCCCTAGATTCCTCAAAGATTCTGCTCCATGGGTGGACTGGAAATCTTCAACTTTGACCTCGCCATTGAGATCCCTGCGAAAAACCATGAAAAAAATTATAAACTTGACTATATTCCATCATGGCAAAATTTTACCTCGGGAAAATTTCAAGGCTCATGGTTCTGCTCCCTGCTTTTACAGCGATCATGGTTCCACATCCATACTGAAAAATGGCCAAAAAATGCAGAAATCTGATGGATAAATAGACAGCGCCATTGTGTTTTTGGCGACGAGAGGTGTTGAATCCATATAAAATTTTTCAAATTATGACAAAGTGAAAATTCAGCCCTCTTGTAAAAATTCATGGTTCCAAAAAATAATTAAGAATTACTGCCTCGAAATGCATTCCCGTTCTTGGTTCCTCCATCTCCCCCGTGAACTGAGAAAATTGGTTTAATTTAAAGTTTATCAGGCAGATTACCCAAGAAATCCTTTTGGTGCAGAGGTAACGAGGTTAATTGGTTGAGGAGGGGTCAGGTGGTCAAACTCTGCCCCTCCTATTATTTTCAACATGATATATTTTAAAAACAAAACATATATGAGAATGGGGTTTCAGGTCCACATTGGGCGGCCTGCCCCATAACCCCCACGCATATTTACTGGTCGTATAAGGTTTAAGTTTGAACACATAATATTTTTGGGGTCGCGCGCTTGGGGGCTGGGCGGGTTCGACCGCTGCCAATCTCGTATTCCATGTGGTGGTGTATGTTGAGGGGTATCGGGGTGTGGGCCAGGTCCGCCGGAGGTGGCCCGTGCCCACCCCCATTAATACATGTGCGTTAAAATTTATGCGGGGTGGTTGGAGGGTCCGGCAGGGTCATGGCCGCCGACCCATTTAAATGTTGGTTTTGTTATATGGTTAGGTTTAGGCCAGTGAGGATCATGGCCCTTCAGCCTTTTAATAACACATTTTGTTATGTAGTTTTGGGGTGGCGGGGGTGGTGGCCTGCCACCTCATTTATAATTTTTTTTTTACTTTTTAAAAAATAGCGATGTTTCTAAAATCTTTAGAAAATAAGGGTTACTGAGGAAATTAACAAGGCCGCAATTTTGATCGATTGTTTCATGCCTCGGGGTTGGTCAAATTGTAGGACACTTAAACTTGGCCCACAACCCAACTTTGACTAAAACTTTGACCTGCCCGTTCTCCCTCGTACGAGATTGGATTGATGAATCGTTCGCACCTTCGTGATCAGGACGACAAGATCGATGCTCTAGTCCTGGGTCGAAGTCATTTTGAGCACTTTGATTTTTGAGTGTTCATAAGCCCTCTTTGTCTTTTGTGTCTCTCTAGAGCCACCTGGATCATAATGTGAATGCATTTGTGTTTTTTTCAGATACTTTCCAAGTTATATGAATATGTTTATTAATTAGCAATGCCTATTTTTATATTTTTGGAATATTGTAGTTGAAAAACCACAAGGCTCTGTGGTATGATGGCCATAAATTTCACATTAAAAATTTGGATGAAAAAATGATTTTTTTTTATTATAAGATAGTTGCATTCTTCCAAGTCATTAATGTTTCCACTAGCAGTGACACACTTCCACAACCTTCCAAAAAACGAGACTATGGATATTGGGATGACATACTTGAGTGTGAATTTGATTCCTTCAAATTGGTTTGGTTCGATGTGAAACGGTATACGCTATGAAAGAATGAACATAATCCTAGGAGAAATGCTATTCAACATGATAATGGATTTACCATGGTTCATATAAGGTCCTTTGAAGTAGGATCATATCGTTATGTTTTTCCAAGCCAATACAAATGGGTCTTTTACTAGGAGGTTCCATGTAGAGAAGGTTGGCCATATGTTGTTAGATATGATCCAAGAGGAGGAAAGGTATTGTTTATGTAGTAGAAGAAGATGAAAATGTTGAAGAGGATGATTATGTATAAGATTAGTTAATTCATGATGTGTCATATCATGAAGATGTCAAACTATTTCAAGGAGATTTTCTAGACAATGCTCTCAATGAAGACAATATTGATGATGTGTTGTCACATGAAGAACTTGAAGAGGTTGAACCAAATGTAGGAGATGGTTCTCGTCATGATGAAAATATTAATGATATTGATGATGATCTTGAAATGGCTGAGCCTTTCAACATCATTTTTGAGCTAGGTTACATAGATGTTTACTTGGATGAAGAAGAAGAGTAATGATATATTAAAATGTTTAAATCTACGAGGTATGAGTTTATATTTTTTTACTTGATTTTCTCTCTTTCACATAATTATTTTTATAGTAATTTCTATATATGTTTGATTCTTACTATATTTCTTTCAAATCATTTATAAAATATGTGATATTAGGGATATTGAAAGTGATGTGAGGGGGGGCAGGGGGGCTTATGAGCTTCCACCACCATGATGACTGACTTATTGCATGAGTTAGGGAGACTAGCAATGATGTCCGTGGAGACATCCACCCACATAGAAGTAGGTAGCATCAATGGTTTTAAGGCTCCTAGTTTCTTCATTGTTTCTCTTTATTGTGTTGGAAAACATAACATTCATCCACAAAAGTAAGAATGTCTTGTTTCGTCCCTTCCCCAAAAAAAAATCATTGGGCATGAGCATAAGTTTTCTGAAATCCTGAATGTCTTACATTGGTAGGGGAGTGCGACTCTTCTAGGATGTGTGGTTTGAGGGTGGAGTTAGGAGACAAAATAACACACTATTTATATTATAGAATGGCTACCTTCCAAGTGTAACTGATGGGAGGGGTAGGATCCCCTTGTAACACGTGGTGATTTTATGGAGTCTTTGTGACTTCTATGAGAAACATTGTTTCATGTAGAAGCCTTTAAGGGCCCATCAAAAGCCACCATTTACGATCACAAATTGAAGGATAGGGTTGAGGAGGGCCTTCAAATTAATAAATTGACTGAAGAATGTCCCCAACAATTAAAATAAGATTGGGTAGTAATAAAAGAAACATATCTCTAATAATAACTAGCCATGAAGACACAATCTCCACCCCCTTGAAATGCATGTGAAACAAGTCTTTCAATCCAAAGCATCATCATTATAGATCCATAGTTAGCGAGATATGCAAATTGAGCCCTTTGGATTCCATGAAACACTATATAATTTCTCTTGTGTCTGCCTAAGTATCGAGGCTCACTTGGCTAAATAAAGTGTCTATCTACCTCACCTCCCACATTAGGGGATATAAAGAGGCAAAATAGGAAATATCATAGAAAAAGGTGTTTGTTGACTTATGTGGTGAGGTGGCATAATTTCATGATATTCTATTCTCATGATTTTAATTTTAAATTATGAAAGATAGATGAGACAATTGACCTCCATGTTGAGCCCACCAACCAACTCACATCAATAAATAGAACTGACATTTGCCTCCTCGAATCAAGGAGAAAGAATGAAATCAGTTTGCATGTTATAAGGGAGCTACTGCTACAAGAGAGATGTTATATAAAGTAACTATCACAGGGGTTCTAGACAATAATTAATTAATTTCTACTGGGTACCAAGAAACAAAATAAAGTTGTAGAGGGTTTTCTACAAATAGTTTTGGCTACAAAATGCTAAATTATCTGAGGGTTAAGTGTCTTCAAGTAAAGAGGTTATTCGTCACATCATCCCTCTCCTTTTATCAAGTTATCCACCATCATTTATCCCTCCATAATAATAAAGAGATTTATTTTAAGTATTTTCAATTCCCTAATTTAGTGAGAAAAGTAGAATTCATATTGCTTTTCAAGGATGTTCATGAGAATTGGTGGATAGTATGATATGTCATAGCCAAGAGTAAAAAAACACTACTATAATTGAAAATAGAGGCCACCATTCCCAAAATTATTCCTTTGCTTGAGTTGCTACATGAAGCTCTATTTCCTATAGTAGGCCTTGTTCAACGCCAGTCGAATTGTTTTTTTATGAAAGGTATTTCCACAAGAGCTAGAAGGTATACATATGAAAAGGAAACCCTAGTACAATTTGTGGGAGGCATAAGGCATACATAAAATTATATGGGGAAGAAACTATGTCATAGCTAGAACACAAAAGTAACAAATTCACAACATGGGTGGAGGTTTTACTAAAGGGAAACTTACCAATACTAATAGGATCCATCAACAGCCTGAGATGCACACCATTTTCTAACAGTAAATCTAGATGGGATTCTTTGAAAAGTTGAATTCATATTGGATTGGAATTTTCATTCCACCTACAAAATTCAATTGACCAAGAGTTTGTGGCAATAGTAAGAGAACTAGAGATCCATTTGAATAAAAGTCACCTAGGAAGGATCACTCCCATAGGAGTACACTAGGAAAAAGGATAAATAAATCCGGAAATGAGTGCCAAAAAATATTTATTTCTAAAAGGAATCAACACACTATGCTACATGATTACGTAAAAAGTGTTTCGAGAATAATCGTGAGCGCTACAAGATTCTGTAAAGAGTGTTATATGATTTTGTACAAAGTGTTACAGGAATAATACCGAGTGCCACAAGAGTCTAATTCTTCCTCATAAATCTAAGAGAAACGGAAATTATCAGGAGAAAGTGTAAGTGCCACCTCTCCTCCCTACTATTTGACATAAAAATTGAAGGAAACCCCTCAATTATTAGAGGAAAGAACTCTATAAATTCGACGTTTTGAGTTTTTTTAAAACAACAACAAATATGATTTGGGAAAGGAGACATTGACTGAGCCTTTCTCGAAGGTGATGATGTGATGAGTAGAAAGGAGTGGATGTGCATATAACACTATAGAAATATAATTATACAAGGTAGACATTGACACCATAGAATCTTAGGCAACTAGAGGATAGTCAAAAGGAAAATGCTTGAGTTCCTCAAGGGTGAGCAACAATTCCAATGGGGGGAGATGATGTGCCTCTAATTTGTATATAATTTAAGGCCCATTTGATAATTACTAAACACTTTAACACTTTTTTTAACCCCGTTACTTGAAAATTATAGAGTTATTTCATAGTACTAATGGTTTCTTGGTCATTTTATTTTTGCTTGCTTATTATGTGCCTAATATTATTTATTTGTTAAAATATTGAGAGAATATTGAGTAAATTCTGAATATTTAGGGACTTGATCCCTTGCATAGGATTCTATCTGATGAACGAATAAATAAATAATATATTATTAAATCATTGAACAAAGTCTAGAGCTCCAGTGATTGAGATAATGTATGGATGTGTTACCTCCTATAGGGGAAGCCAAAACTAACTATTTAGTGAAGTTCCTACCATTGGAAACGAGATCCACCTTTTGAGGGATTCTTGAGGAAAACATTGCCACCTTTCAAGGACGATGCTTCCCTATGAATTTGTATAAGTACCATTTCGAATTATCTTCTAGGGGCATGAATTTTTTAGTCTTATTGTAGAGAAAATAATGATTTAGATGCTCTACTTTCATTTCTAATAAGGATGTACTTGAATCGATTCTAATAATAAGGTTTGATTTCATTTTCACCTTATAAGGGTTGATTTCCTCATATAACTCACAGTGTCATTGTGCTTGGCCATCCCAGGAGCCTCAAAGCCCTATTATATAGTTTCTTTGTCTTCTTTGAATTTCTTGTTCACTTACATCTCTTGTTCTTCTATTTCTATTTTTTTCATTTAGTATTCATCCTTCATTTGTGTTAAGTTATATTAGTTAAATGATTCAAGTGAGTTTTTTCGTGGGTTATTTATAGATCCAAAAGAGTTATTCATCTTTATAAATTATTTTCAAATTCATATTCATCATTGATCTACTTAGATTGATTTACTACTTCACAATTTTTGAATTTCTCAAAGCTCCCTATAACAAAACAATATTAATTTTTTGTTGGGTTTTAGCACATGATAATAAAGTAATTTCAAGTTAATTACACTTGGATATAAGTCTAAAATAATTCTATTTAACAAAAAAAATCGTACCACAAAATTTTCACTTGATGAACATACACATTTGGTTACTCAGATTGGCTTCCTAGTTCATTTTTCTAAATTTGTTGCTTTTAGTAATAAATTTTTGCTAAATTTTTTGATAAATTTTAAGACATGTTTCTAAGATTTTTTCTATTTGATTCCAACTATATTGAATCATAAGAATGTCCAAATTAATAACAAAATTCACCCCATACAATTTGCACTTGATCAACTTAGGCATTTGAGTGCTTAGATCAGCTTACTAGTTCATTATTCTACAAATCTAGTTTATATGAAAAAAGTTGTCTTTACAGATTGTCGATTATCTTGAAAAGCTTGGCTGTAATCCTTGTGAAGAAAAATGAAAAAATATAGTCTTTCTTTTATGCCATAGTTAGACTCGAGTTTAAGTTCGACTCATCCTTTTCTTTTCATTTTGATTTTTTGCAATCAGCCTTTTGATACTCCTTTTAATCATGATACATTTGTTAGTTGAATACTCACTTTTTATAAATATAATGTTAATTGGTTAAGAGAAGAATAACAATATGATCTTCTATCATCGGCATTATCTCTTTTAGCACCTTTCTTACGCTCATTCCTTCAAATTGTCTATGCATAGAAATTACATTACAGGGTTGCTAGAGATTGTTAGTTTTATTTTTCCCCTTTTACAATATGGACTACTAAGTAGATGTGATATTCCTCAACTTAATGAGTTCATTGAAATTAAATGTGCATAAGTTTAATTTCGGGTTAACTATGTTATATTAAAAGTCAAATAAACATTTGATTATTAGTAATTTTGTTGATAATAACTATTTGTAAAGTTGTAATTATGTTTTTTATTTTATGAATAAAGATAAAATTGATAAATTAATGGTTTGGTATAGATGGATGAAGGAGGAAAGAGGATGCAATTTAATTATGAAAAAACTATTATCAATGAGTAAGTCCTAGGCATCTAATTTGGATGATTAAATTCAATTCTATAATTATGATATTGGTCAATTAAATGTTTCCTAAAAGACTTGTATTTTTCTTCGGAAGTGGAAACAAGATCTCATTAATGGGTAATTAAATACCTTCCACCTGTTCGATGAGGTGGACCTAGTTAATCAACACCGAAAGAGTGGTAGATGGATATTATCTGATAATTCACTTTCTTTTGTCTCTATTATTCCGAGAGAATAATTGGAGAGAATCAAGAGAAGCGAGGAAGAATAGAAAGAGAGAATAATTACAGGTCTATTTTGTCTGGGGGGCCAAGTAGTTTTTTGTATCAAGGTTGGGAGGAGCCGAGTCCTTTTCCATTTATTCTCCAGGGTGAAAATTTATTGTATCAAGTCGGTAGTTTTAACTTTAAATGTTTTTCTAGTTAATCATAGAAAAGATTTAGAATTGAATAATGATTGTTATATTTCTTTTATGTTGTTTATAGTTGTATGAAAACAAGAGAAGTATTCAATTAGCCATTTAAATTATCCATGATTTTATCTTATTATAAAAATTCAAAATATGAATATGAAAGGCCTCTTGTAAATTATTTAAACACAAAATTAAGAACAAGTAAAGTAGGAAAAAATGAAATAAAATTCATGTAACGAGAACAATATATATGTTAACTTCGATGCTATGAAATAGAATGAAAGATATGAAATTTCAAACACCTTTGGTAGGTTCCGAGATTAACCAAGATAAAAGGCTACATATCTCATGAGCCCCATTATTGCAACAAGAATGTTCCAATTGCTAAGGCTACCAACTTAAATTATCAACCCGGTGATCATACAAACATGAGAGGTATCGACACTATATGTGCAACATGAAATATGTCCTTCTTTCATTGATCTGATGTAATGGAGTTATTTTCATGAAATAAAATTCTAATGTAATTGCATAAATGGAAATGTTACTTCCTCAAATGTAAACACTAATTCTAATTGTAAGAAGGTAAAGGTTATGATATTTGTAGGAATGAAAATTACTTGTCTATTTGCAGAATGTAAACCTTGTGCTACTTGCACTAATGTGAATCATTAGTATAATTTCAAAATGTGAAAAGTTTACTTGAAAAGAAATTATTCCTCTACAAGGAAAAAAAATAATTTATTGTACAGGATCATCTGGACACAGAGCGAAAGGCCTTTGTTTTACAGGTAAATGTATATAATTAATTTCCCTTTAATCATGAACTAGTAAATTAGGTACTCAATTCAATTAAAATGTACATTGAGGAATCTACAAGTATAATACCAAAAACTTTTCTTCTCTCAAATAGTCGTATTTGAGTGGTTAACCTAGTAGCAAAAGAGCATTGCTACAGTGACCCATTTTTTCTAATTACTATGAAAACTCAACTTATTATTTGAGGGATATGGTTTATAAATGTCCTAGTTTTGTGTTTTCTATTATGGTGATCAAACCCAATAATTTATTTTATGATGGGTATTTGATTATAATTTAATATTTTGGCATGGATATTTCCATAGCCCATAACTTTATGCTGACAACTTCTATTAAAGTGTGTATTTTTTTGTTGATGTACCCGAAGTTTCAGGTCAACACATCAGCCATCTTTAGGGATGTGAAGCTTCATAAATGATGTGAAGAGTGTTAGACTAAGTTAAATAGAGAACAAACAAATATTACAGTTAGAGTAGGTTAGCTTCTGTTGACACCTAATCATTGGGATTGGGTGAACACTTGTAAATAATGTAAATAGTAAATAATGGAAAATGAAGAGTCATCGAGAGGTGAAACCCAAGATTCACTCCCTCATGTATAAAACCATGAGTAATCTTAACGAATAAACACAATTCATTTGAGGAATTAACTCGTATCCTGACATGGTATCAAAGCCAACCGTATTTTTAGTTTTTTGTTGTCCTATAACTCCTTCTTGCCTCTATTCTCCATTTTTGTAGATTACCATCTCTGTCAACTCTCTATAAAATCTTTGTTGTTGAATGAGTTGGTCGAGAGTTGAACATTGTACATTGAAGCCTGTGTTGGGGCCGCAAGTTTTGCATTGGCATATTTAAAGAATGGTGTGGAGATTGTGAGTGCATGTTTCTTTTCAAGGTTGTTGAAATATCATGCATAATGAATATTTTTTTTGATACACAGTTTTTGAATTCGCCATGAGAATCGGTGGTTCCTACAAGTCTTGCCTCGCAGCGTTGGGGATGGCAAATGCCTATGCATTGTATGTTTCCCCCCAGGCCTTTTAGCGATGGTGGAAGTGGTAGCAATGGATGAAGTTTTGGACACTTGTCCCCTCCTTAGTTTCCTTTTGATTGCCTGCTCCTTATAATATTTCTCAGACCTACATTGCATGTTTTGGGTATTTTATATTATTATTAGATGTTTGATATTGGAAAGTCTCTGTTCAATTGTCATCGACCCTCCCGACTATGGCTACGCTGCTCCGATTAATACTGCATAGCTCCCTTACGTAGTTGGCCCACTTGGCTTGGCCCTCTGTTGCAAATTCGACCCCAAATACTCCCTTCTTGTGCCATAGTATACAATGCTCACATACCCCTCACCGCTTCCTATTTTGAACATTGCTCATAGTGTAATGCCGGACAAATACCTCAGCCCTTCTACATAGTTGACCATCCCTCCCTCCTGCATAGTAGGTTGCTCCATACGCACGTTTAAAAAAAAAATACACACACAGTAGTACAATGTGTTATTAGCATTAACGCAACGTTGTTTGGCCAATACGTTGACCCTCTTATTCGAATTTAAATAGGAATGCAACAAATTACAGAGATAACCATAAACAAAGAGATGCAGTGGAAATAATACTTCATTTCAGTAATGTAAAATACTGAAATATGCTTACAAACATAAATGGAAATAAACTAGCTAGGGCAATGGTAGCTTATCTCTGAGAAAAGATGTGGTGGCTACATGCCTCTGAACTATGTTACAATGAGGCTCGAAGGCCTATTTATTGTTGAGAAATAGTCGAAAACTATAAACATCCAAAAACCTAACCCTAGAAGATGAAATGCCAAACAGTGGGCCCCGTTTAGGTAAATTGGTACATCAACTTCTCGGGGTCGTAACTTTGGCATACGATCTCCATTTGACACACACAATATCTCGTTAGAAAGATCTATTCGAGAAATCCAACTTTGGGAAGAGAAACATTAATCAGTTGAATCATGTTGCCCCCAAGTTTCCCAAAAAATGTCATTTAGGGCCTTAAAATGGATCTCGAAGTTCAGGACCCGAAAAACTGCTAAAAATAGTAAACTGTGCTACAATTAAGAAAACTGCAAAGCTAAAAGAAACAATGGTGGGGGTCCAAGTGGACATGGCGGGCGGACACGAATATCCACCTGGATCATTCCTCCCCCCTTAGGAAGCAATGGTCCCCATTGCATTGAGTTCCCCCATGAGATGAGGAAACTTCTACTGAACTTGGTCCGTGGTGAGCCACTTGCCCTGGTGAAGGTGTTGGCCTACTTTGAGAACTCGATACAGTTGGATATTCTATCAACGAGGTTGCTTGATATATGTGTCCATGATCCGATCAGTTGAAGGTTGGTCCATGCAATCTGGATTTAACTCTATGGGTGTGCATTGTTCTGCAATGTTGGATGTGTCTAGTAATGGTGGAAAGTATGGCTGAAGGTGGTCCACATTGAACACTCAGTGTAGGCCAAGGAATGGGGGAATGCTAATCTCAAATGCATTTTCTCCCACAACCTTGGTAATGGTGTAAGGTGTAGGTTTTAACCCTGTACAGAAATTACCTCCATATGAATTATAAAACAAAGAAAATAAACAATGTGAGAGCATAACACATAAAACACATATGCACAGAGATTTCCCCTGGATCCCAAAACCGGGACTACCAGCTTGACTTTTCATTATGTTCCTTTCAATGTTACAATACATATTTATACATGCTAAAGCATCCAATACCATAGATCGAAAACCATCACCTCCAAAACCATAGACCGAAAACCATAATTAGGTTCGCCCAACCTAATATAGGGTCCAAATTTTTTTTCAAAATTTTCAAAACGTAGGTTAGTCATGGAAAGAATATAACACAACCCAACAATCTCCCACTTGTTGTTTTCTTTCCACAGGGGGCCACAGGAGAGCTTAGTCATTTTTCCATCCCTAAAATGTCCATTGTTTCTCTACACCAAGAGAACTTCTTAGAGCTCACAAATTTTGTCAATGCATCTGTAGTATTATTCAAAGTGTCCACCTTTACGAGTAACACCTTTTTGTCTTCTATCATATCCCTCACAAAGTGATTTTGAACATCAATGTGCTTTGCCTTTGAATGCCAAGCATAGTTCTTTGCCAAGAAAGTTGCACTTTGGATGTCATAGTCTATCCTTATAGCTCCCTGTACTAACCCCATACTTGAACACAATCTCTGCAACCAAACTGCTTCCTTGCTTGCATGAGTGGCTGCCATGTATTCTGCCTCTGTAGTTGATAGTGCCACTACAGATTGTTTCTTACTCATCCAACTGACTGCACCTCCAAATAGGGTAAACATATACCCACTTGTAGACCTTCTCTGATCCATATCTCTAGCCCAGTCTACATCAACAAATCCACAAATATCCAAGACTCTGTCCAATCTTGGTCTTCTTTGGTAACACAAACCATAATCACTAGTGCCACACAAATACCTGAAAATCCACTTCACTGTTGTCTAGTGCTCCTTTCTTGGTTTTGACATAAACCTCCTCCACTGCATGTGCAATGTCTAGTCTAGTATAGACCATTGCATACGTCAGGCTACCGATTGCACTTGCATATGGAACACTGGACATGTCCTCTTCCTCTTCTTGTGTCTTGGGACACTGTTCAACAGATAACTTTACACCTAGAGGAATAGGAACCTTCACTGATTTTCTATACTGCATATTAAATCTCTACAATATTGCCTTGACATACTTCCTCTAGTTTAACTAGAGCTTCCTCTTTGCTCGATCTCTTTTAATTTCCATGCCCAAAATATAGTTTGCAACACCAAGATCTTTCATGTCGAATTTGGAGGCCTCTCTGCATTACCTCAGACCGCATAGAGTGGGGTTACCTACACCCCTCAAACCCCCTGTGAAGCCCCCACTACGTAATCGGCCCAACGAAGGGAGGGCTCCGCCCCTCCTCTAACCCCCCAGTTAACTACGTGGGCTAGTCATTGAAAGAATATAACACAACCCAACA
The DNA here is from genome assembly GCA_000404065.3 of Pinus taeda. NCBI lineage: Eukaryota > Viridiplantae > Streptophyta > Pinopsida > Pinales > Pinaceae > Pinus > Pinus taeda. The sequence goes on along the minus strand of APFE030263325.1, from coordinate 121,312 downwards.
CCTTGGATTCAAAATCTTCCATGAATAGGTTAGCAATGATAGGGGACAGGGGGTTTCCCATGGCCAGCCCACAGATTTTTTCATAGAACACACCTTCAAAACATAAAAAAGTATGGTGAGGCAGATCTCAACCAATTTAGCTGTCTCTGGATTAGTAAGATGAAAGATGACATCGAGGGCTTCCTTAGTAGGGATGCTAGCGTATAGGGAAACAACATCAAAACTGACAAGATTATCACCTTGTTCAAATTTCATATTGTTTAACTCTCTAACAGAAGAAGAGGAGTCTTTGACAAAGGACTCCCTCCACCCCACCAGGGGCTTCAACTTCATGGCTAAATACTTAGCTAAAAGGAAGGTTAGACCACTAATGGTGTTGAAAATGGGTCTAAGGGGGACTCCTTCTTTATGGATTTTTGGAAGCCCATAGATCCTAGGAGTGATAGGGCTACTTTCATCTGTTTATGGCTAAAGGAGCCAATAGTGTTGTTGGATTTAATAGCAAGAGCGACCGTCTTAGAAATCTTTCTCAAGGGATTCTTGTCAAGCTTTCTCTAGCTTCCACTGTTGATCAGATGATCCAAAATATTCTCCTAATAATCTTATTTATCAAGGATAATAGCTGCCCTAACTTTGTCAGCTTTTAAAACGTCGATGTCTTGGTTCCTATTCATGGATTTTAGGGCTTCATACTCATCTTTATTGATGTTATTCTTAGGGGGATTTGCTTTTCTAAGAATAATAGCGCGGTCTTGCCAAATAATATCTGTAATATTATCTGGTAAGCCTTTAATCCCAAATTCAACGTCACACATAATATCAAACACTAGAATATTTTTGGGAGAAAGTGAAAAATTCAATCCCCTCTCTAACATATTGAAGACCGGAGGAGTAAAAGAAAAACTAGATAAACTAACTACTTTATTATTAGGGTGATTAATATTATTTTTAAAATTGGAAACACCATCATTATTATTATTGGTATTATAATTATAATAATAATAACTTACTTTTATTATTACTTAATAAGGCTATTAATACTTAATTATATTTTTCCATCTCGATATATTCTTATAATCTCTCTCTCTCTCTCTCTCTCTCTTCTCTCGTCCTCTTCTCTCTCTCTCTTATATATATATATATATATATATTATTACTAATATATTATTAATATATATGAGTGTTCTCTTATTATTATTCTTATAGTTAAATTTAATAATTTCATTCTTATTATTTAAACAATTGAATTTAAAATTAATTGGTGACTCTGTCTCGAACATTAGGTCATACAGCAACGTAAATTGATAGGCATACACAATTCTGAAATTCCGCTCACAAAATATGTACTTGAGGATGTGATAGGTCACTCCATCTCAAGGGTAAGGGAGGTTGTCTCTTTTTTCTCATTTTTTTCTTTCACGGGCTTCTCTCTATGGAGGAAGAAGTTTTTCTTCATTGTAACACCTATTGCCTTATCCTCCTTTCTCCAATGAACTCCTACGTGTATGGTTATGAGCTTTGAATTCAAATCAATTACAAGTCCTCCAACAATTGTAGTGGCACTATTTTCTCCTTGAAAATTGAGGGCCATGGAAAATTCATGGTTTACCTCATCATCATACCCCTTTAATTTCTCAAAGAATCCCATCCACTAATGTCTCATAAAAATTTTCATAACAAGGGGATGTTGATGGATTCTTTTGGTGTATGTGGGTTCTGTTCAATTGAAACCTCTTACCATTTCTCCTACTACTCCTTTTCTAGGTTATTTGAGGGAATTTTTCAATATTTTCCCCTGAGCAGTCTCAGGTGCAAAGGTAGTGGCTAATTTTTCTTTTTGTCAGAGGAGGAGAAGGATGATACCCTTAACTATCGGGAAAGATTTTTCTCTGCTCCTATCTTGCCTTCTTATGTGATAAATATTCAAGGGAAATTACTTGCACAAGGGTTTGTTATAGGATACCCATATTATTCAATTTGTTTAATGTAATTGTATGAAAATTGGAAAGGGAGGAGGCCACTTACCCTTTTTAGGATGACGCTCTTATGCGCATGAGGGTTTGAGGAAAATTTCTAATTATTTTGGCTCCTTTTCTCCCTGGAATTCATCCGTATAGCTTCTCTTTTGTTCTCCTATAACACTTCAGGTCCTCCTGTAGTAGTAGTATCCATTCCTGTAGCACTTGGAAACTCAACTTGTGAAAATTCAATGGCACCATAAGCAGACTTTGGTAGCATCTAGCTCATGCTTCAGTTCCTTAGTGGGTCTCTCCAACCATTTTCTTAGAATGAGCATTTGTTCAAATGGAATCAAGCTTTGTATTTTTATTCCCTTTTGTTCTAATGGCTTGGAGTGCTTTGGTGAATTGGCTCTTGCACATATTTTCTCTTTTAGCCATTTTCCTCACTCCTTGTAATTATCACGCCCCTCAGTTTCACTTTTCCATGTTACATGTGTGATTGAGTGAACTCTAGTTTACTAATTGAAGGTGCCCAGTTTTATTGGCCACCTCTAGCTCATAAAAACTCCATTTTATATCATCAAACACATTTTTTTACCATGATGTGCATAGGGAAGAGGTGAGGGGTACTATCATACCTGAGCCTACTTGTGATGTCGAATTGTTGGAGGTGCATGCAAATTGTTTCTGATTATGATTGGTCAACTAACCTCTAGATGTGTTTACTTTGTTTGTTTTCTTATGCATAGGTCTTCATAACATAATGACGTAGTCGACCTATGAAATATGTCTTCCATGCAGGCCTCTTTCTAGTGTTCTATTTGCAAATGTTAGAGTGGATTGATGAACTTACAACTACTCCTCATAAATGGTGTGACTTATCTAGACCTTAGGAATGGCATCTTGATCCCTCAGGTTGGCCAAATATTCATTCTAGAAATGCAATAATTTTTGGTCTATGGTCTTGTCATCTTTGAGCAAGCTGCTACAACATTGATCTCCTTCCTATAGAAGTCACTCAATTCCTCCTAAAGACCTCATATTTCATTCAGTTATTAAGAAAAATCATAGTGGGTCTAGGGACAAAAAAAATATTCAGAAGTTGGTGAAAATGGTGAAAACAGAAAAGGTGAAGGTAAAGTCCTTTATATATGTATATATATATATACATACATACATACATACATACATACATACATATACATAATTTGACATACATACATACATACATTACATACAATATATATATATACTATATATTAAATATATATTATATAATATTTATATGTATGGTTATGTATATCTACACAACACACACACACCACACACACACACACACATATAAGCCCCAATAGTTAGGTCAATCAGTCAAATCAATGCCTCGCCAATCGAGTGGTCACGGGGTCAATTCCAAAAATCTCTTGGGGTCAAGTCAGTAAATAGGCCAAGGGGTGTTGATCCCCTTTGGGTGGGGTCCACTCAGTGTTGAACAACCCTGGACGTAGTGGCTACCCACTGACCCGGGTATCCATGAACCAGAAGTGAATATATATATATATATATATGTAATATATATATATACTATTAACTACTATATTATTATATATATAACTATTTATATAATTAATAAATACTAATTAAAAATGAATAGTAAAATAAATAAAGGTGGGAGTTTCTCTTTACCTGATGCATAAAAAAGGAAGAAAAAAGGAATTAGAGAATAAAACGAACAAGCAACGAGACAAAAAGCCTGGACAAAGACATAGAAAAACTAAGAAGAGAGGGCGGGAATCCAACATCTACTAATTTTCCAGCCTTCATCCCTATTAATATTACTCGAAGACCTCTCAATTTCAATCGCTTCCCTAAACTTACAGTGATGAAAATGAGAAATCTTTGTGATAACCCTAACCTCCTCAATGCATATATGATGCTTAGTTTTCTCTACATGCTCTGCCAAAGCAGAAGATTTGGTCCTGCCGTGTTTGATATCAACAGCGTGTTCCTTAATCCTCTAGTTAATAGAATGACTTGTTTCACCAATGTATGAGGTACCACTAGAACATGGAATGACATAAACGCCTTTCATATCCATAGGGTTCACATGGTCTTTTACAGACTTTAGGGAGCTTCTAATGGTGTTGAGGAGTCTAAAGGTTGAGGGAAAATTATGCTTCTTCAAGATCCTCGCTTAAAAACATAAATAAATAAATTTTAAAGAGGGAAAACTATTTTTAAAAAAACTAAAAAAATGGAATATTAAAAGAAAAATAGAGAAAATTAATTTAAAATAATAAAATTAATATATATATAACAAAAAAAATGTATTAAAAATAAATAAGAACTTATCTATTAAATAAAATAAAAACTCCCCCATGATGGGTGATGGTCTAGTGCAATGCCATGTTGATTCTTGAACCTTCTTAAAGCAATCAAAAAATGGCAAGGGAAATTACTATGGCGTGTGGAGCACACAGTCTAGTAAATACTGGAAACAAGCAAGCTCAGTTCATAGTGATGGTTTGATACATTCAATGATGGTTAATGATAACACCTCTTGATGCCAGGATGCCTTCACTCATGCATGCAAAGTGTTTAATTATGTCGATAATGGGTAGTTCGAGAAGTATTTGTAGAGAGTGGAATGACTTGGGCCGCGGGAAAGGGACTCTAAAGGTCTGTGAGGAGAGAATTGTTGTAAAGTAGGGAAGCACGGTGATGGTGCAGGAGAGCTATCATTCCAATGGTCATAGCAGCGTAGCTACACTCTCTTACCAGCCTAGTGTTTGACCTTCTCTAGCTACCAATAATGTGGGTTGTGGGAATATCAATTCATATCTCATGGGGATTCTCCCCTCCATCAGATTTTCTATGGAAAACTCAAGATCTAAATTCCTCCACCCACCTCTCATTTTAGTTCTTGCTTGCATTCAGTGGCAACATCACAATTGACCAATGGTCGTAGTGCAAACCTCATCCGTGAAAAATTTCCAAGGGTGGCCTTCTCAAAAGGCTTGCATTAGTGACATGCACGCGACCCAAATTCAACATCATTCCAACTCCTTTTTTTTGTATGTTTCATCCCTCAGGGGCACTCCATTAAAGAAAAAAAGTGTCACACAGACAAAATTCTACACTCCTTCAACACAAGGGTGTCTCTCTTTGGTTTCTTGGTTTGTGGAATGCATGAACAGGCCATCAACAGTGAAAATTATAAGTAAAAAGTCACTCAAGAATATAATTTCCCTCCCCACTCCCTCTATGCATTGGGATCTCATACCTCCCAACAGATAAGGAATCACTTCTAAACTTGGAAATGCCACAACTTTATAAACAATAATCATGCCTGGTCTCACCACAATCGTTTTCTAGAGGGACATGTTGAGTCTTCTATTAGTAGTTAGACACCCTGTCTTTTCCTATGATCTAAGGCATTATGCATGGGTGATACATTTCTCTCTCTTGCGTAGGGTTGGAGGAAATTGGTTTTTGGTTTCTAGTCTCTTTGTCAACACTCAGTGGAATCGTTGGCTTCAGTGTAGAGAAGAAGGGTGTTTTTGGGGCTATGGTCTATTTGTCAACCAACAGTGGAAAAGCAAAGGACAAGGTGACGCTCATTCCTACTCACTCATGGTCTATGTTCCTATTGCCAAGCCTAACTTCATTGTGAATGAAATTTGTGGGTCAGTCCATAGTCATGTTTTGGTCTTTGATTCAGTGTCTCTTCTCTCATGAATATATGTATCAACATTGTAACATGGTAGTAGTAGGCTTATTAGTGAAGGGTCAATGTTTTAATGGCATCAAGTCAAACAATAGTAGTTTGACAAGCAAGTCAAAAATAGTGTGCATAAGTTGAAGACATTAAACTTGTGTTATTGGGTCGGCTTCCCAACAAGGAAACCAACAGCAGCAAAGGAAAATATATGTAATATTTTGCAACAGTAATACAAGTCGATTCATTACTCCCTTGAGCTCCCCTGATTTGTGCGCTCCTGCCCCTGGTGCACCCATGGGCCTTAGTTTCCTTGCGTTCTAATCAACTTACAATAGCCTCCTGTTGCATCCATGGAGACATCGAAACCACCAGAGGAGGAAGAGCCACCACCAGGAAATCATTCAGAGCAAGAATAAAAGCACAGATGCCTTTTCATCCCTGATCTTAGCCATTGGCCCTCCAAAAACCAAACCTTCGATCTCCAAGTTTGTGAAGAAACTCGAAGATATCCTAGAGATCTATCTCCCTCTGTCTCTTCCTCATTAGGCGCCGTTGTCTCTATCAGAAAGGGGATTGGATAGGAAGTTTATAAGACTATGGCCATCCCCTTGTTCAGTTTGGAAATGGGATGAAAGGAACTGGACCTCTTCAATAAGCGAAAAAATCTCCATACAATTTCGTGGAAGAGGGTATTACACCTTTCACTCTGAAACGAAGGAAGATTGAGACTTAATCTTCAGAAATGGCCCATAATTCATGGACATGCATGGATTATACCTAAACAGTTGGACTCCTGACTTCAATCCTGAAATGGATGTTCCCAGCGTTGTCTTGGTTTGGGTAAGACTGCCTCACCTTCCTCTCCACTGTTGGGGAGATGAACCTGTCAAGGCAATCGGGAATGTTAAGGGGAAGTATATTGATAGATGTGAACCAAAAGAGAGCATGCATGCATGTGCGAGGATTTGTGTCAAAGTGGACATAGGGAAAAGCCTTCCAGAGGCAGTAAAGATCAAAGTAGATCAATGGACGCACATACAACAGCTGGACTATAATCAGATATTGTTCAAATGTAAGGTATGCCATGAATAAAGTAATTTTGCAAATACATGTCCAAAAAAACAAGAAAGTGAAAACCTAGAAGAAAGTAAAGCAAAATGGGAACAAGTTAAAAAGAAAAAATCGGCAAACAAACAACCCCTCTCCTCATCAAGCCATCCACAAACTCACCCGGATCCATCTCCATCATCCCCCATCTTAGCTAACACCCCATAAATCCTTCATCCTTCATCAACACCAACCCATTTGGACCTCTAGAGGATCCCTCTATACCCCCTTCATGCCCCTCCTCCCCTCCTCATCTCTCCCCCTCCCATATCCTCACACCCTTACTTCCTATTACCTATAGCAACCCCCTCCCCCTTCAGTGGATAGAGTTCTGACCAAAAACCAATCTAGAACCTCTCCAAACCTTAGATCATCAAAAGAAGGCAGGAATAAAATCCAACAAAGATATTAGAGATGAAGCAATAGGAAAATGGATGGCGTTAGGAACACAACAGCCCATGGACTCCTTTTTTGGGAAAATCTCTGGGAATAAAGAGAAAAATAAAAAACAGCAAAGAGGGAAAGGTTCCTCAACCCACCAACTAAATAAATAATGATTGTGGTCTCATGGAATTGTCATGGTTTGGGGACACCTATTAAAGTAAATTCGGAAAAATATATTTTAGTAAAGGAAAACCCAGATATCCTTATGCTCTAGGAGACCAAAACTAGTTTCCAGGACTCAGAAAAAATGATCAAAAATATAAAAAACTATGAAGGAACAACTCAATAAGCCATAGGGGCCTCAGGGGGAATTTGTACACTATGGAGGAAAGGAAAATGGGAGTTGCTACAGCAAAAAAAGGAAAAACATTGGATTAGAACATATTTAAAAAATACAACCACCAATGAGAAATTTTGCATCGTCAACATATATGATCCTAATCACTTCAGGGAAAAAGAACAATGTTGGAATATGGCTCAATAACCCTTAAATGAAACTCATAACAGGAAAATAATATTGGGAGGGGATCGCAATTTTATCCTAAATGTAGTGGAGAATTTTGGAGGGACTTGCCATGCAAACTCCTCAAGGGATGCCTTCAAAACCATTATGGAAAAAAAAAAAATCTAATAGACATTCCACCAAACAATGGTAAGTACACGTGGAACAATAAAAGGGTAGGAAAAAGCAACATAAAGGAAATATTAGATCAAATTTTGGTTCAATACAACATTATCTCCAACTACAATGCAGCAAGATCAAGAATCATTCATACAACGACATCAGACCACAAGCCGGTTGTAATTACTATGGGGTTGATGGACAATCAAGGTCCATTACCTTTCAGATACTAACCAATATGGAACAGAAACGAAGAATTCAAAAAATTAATTGAGGAAGTGTGGTCTCAAAAGGTCATGGGGTCTCCTTATTATGTGTGGGAAACCAAGCTCAAAAATCTGAGAAAGGAACTAAAAATTTGGGCCAAAGAAAATGAAAAACAAACCAAAAAAAGAAAGTCTTAGTTATTAAAAAAGATGGAGAAACTTCAAGAGGAAAAAGAAAACGAGGAAGACAAAGAGGATTAACTTCAGGAGAAGGGTCTCTTTTGGGAAATCTATAGAGAGAATCAGAAAGAAAAGGAAAAGGCAATATTAAAGTCAAGAAGCCTGTGGTTAAAAGAAAGGGATAAAAACACAAATTTTTTTCATAATACTATGAAAATTAGAAGAGCTATAAATTAGATTAACAAAATCCAAGTTGATGGATAGGAAATTAGAGGAGTAGTTGAATTAAAAAAAGAGGCTCATAAACATTTCAAAAATCTCTTAACAACAAAAGGAGAAACAATAGATTATGAAAGCTTTTTGCAGCATGTACCAAACAAGATAAGTGATAGGAAAAATGTTCAAATCATGAAAGAAATCACAAAAGAAGAAATAGAGGCAGCAGTTTGGGACCTCCATTTGGATTAGGCACCGGGCCTAGATGGTTTCACAATAGCATTCTACAGGAAACATTGGCAGAAAATAAGAAAGGATCTAGTAAGAATGATGAGGAATGTGTTTAATAAAAAAAGGTTGGGAGTTTCCACAAAATCCTCCTATCTGGAATTAATTCCAAAGGATGCTAGACCCTCAACATTTACCAGATTTTGTCCAATTTCTTTGTGTAATTCTTCTTATAAAATAGTCACAAAAATAATAGCCACCGAATAAAAAAAGTTCTTCCCAAGATAATTTCGCAAAACCAAGGTGCCCTCTCTCACCTTTCCTACTTATAATGATGGTTGATTTGTTAAGTAGAGATCTGGAAAAGATAAGGGAAGAAAGAACACTAACTGGGTTGCACATCTCCCATGGAGTTAAAAGCATAAATCACTCCTTGTTTGCTGATGGCACCTTGTTGTTGGGTGGAGCTTCATGCATAATTTCCCAAAGATTTAAAAAAAATCTAGATAAATTTATGGAGGTCTCGGGTGGTCTCTACAACAATGAAAAATTAGAATATATGGCTGGAAAACCACCTTTCACATCATGCAAAGAATATCTTAGATTCTTGAGATTCCCATATAGGAAAATTGAAGCCATTTCTTTTACCTTGGACTTCCCATATCTAAACAAAACCTTAAGGCTGAGTTGTGGAGCACACAAACTGAAAAAATGAAGGAAAAAATCCAAAATTGGGGAATGATGTGGCTGAACATTGCTGGCGGGGTGACTCTAATTAAAGAAATGCTCACTGGGTTGCCAATATACCAATATGCCACAATTATGGCTCCAGCCAGTATTCACAAACAAATGGAATTAATATTAATAGGTTTCCTTTGGCAGAGAGGGAAAAAGGAGACCAAAAAATTTAGCCTGGTAAAATGGGACCATGTAATTTTTCCCTATGGAAAGGGATGCTTATCTATAATGCTGCCTGGATTGATGAACGCTACCCTAGGAGATGAAATTATATGGAGAATGATAACTGGCAAGGACAGCTGGTGGAAACAAACTTTGGCTATGAAGTATATGAATCATCAAAGAACCCCCTTGCTGGATGAAAGTGTCCCAATAAGGCCATGCACACAAGTATGGAAGCTAGTAAAAAAAATGATACCTACTATCATCAAAAACACCTCGAAGACACCTACAAATGGTAAAAGTATCAAGGTATGGGAAGACAAAATAATGGGAAAGGACCTTTAACATCCCTTCCAGGTTGCCAAGAGATAAAAGATTGGATGAAATCCAAGGGGATAACTTCCCTGCATTCTATATCTCGTTGGGAAAATAGAAATTGGCAAGATTGGCATATCCCAAACCTTCCTCCAAATTTAAAAATCCAATGCAATTTCTTAGTGCACCACCTCAAAGGATCAACCCCAACAAACATGGAGGACAAAGATACAATCATATGGGATCCTAATGGAGGCGCCTACTCAGTCAAGTCCAAATATAATGCTCTCCAAGCATAGAAAAATGAACAAGATTGGGCACCATGGAAATCCATATGGAAAACAGAAACTCTCCCTAAAGTTAAAATATTCAGTTGAACCCTACTAAAAGGAAAAACCCTCACTGTTGAAAAACTTGAAAGAAAGGGATTCTCAAGCCCAAGGTATTCAATGTGTCTAAATGAAGAAGAAATCGTTCAACACCTTTTTTTAGATTTCCCATTTACTAAATAGTGCTGGAAGCAACGATCTAGCCCCTTGAAAAGGGATCTCAATTTCTCCATAACCTTCAATGATTTTTTTTACAGAATGGAAAAAAAAAATATATCCTTATTAAATGAAGAATAAGCAAGCCATTAAAAGGTTTTGGGAAAGTCTCACATCTTTCCTATGTTGGAAGATATGGCTCTCAAGAAACAAAAGCATTTCAAAGACCAAGTCCCAAAGATTGAAAGAGTTCTGTCAAAAACTTGGGGACTCACCTCCGAATTTTTAAACATGAAAGGACTAAAAGAAATAGACAACAGTCATCTCCAGCAAGAAGAAAGGGATTGGATCAGCAGGGAAACTATTATAAGTAAAGGGAATGTCAGTCCCAATGACATACCAACAATCCAAAACTGGAAGATAAGATTAAATAAGGAAGAATTCATAACATGGAAAAGAAATTTGAATAGGTATTGTCTCTTTTTTGATGGGGCATCCAAGAATAATCCAGGTAAAACAGGCGCGGGAGGGATTCTCCTCTAGCCGGGGGGGGGGGAAATCTTGTTTCTTATGAGTGGGGTGTTGGCATTATGATACAGGTATTGTCCTTGATGGCGACTCACTCAGACAAAAGATCACAGTACATCAAGTTATCAGCTTAGAATTACAGATCAATCTACACAAAATGAAGAAAGAGAGGTATACACAGGTTCACCTTGACCAAGCTGTGTATACACGCAGGTTCACTGAACACAAGTAGTGTATACGTACACACGCACTTTCATAGAAGGAAAAGCGCTTATACCTTGGAAAACTAAGTTTTTGGTTCAAAGTATTTGGTCCATGGTATTTTGATCCATAGTATTGGTCCAAGGTATCTAGTCCGAGGTATTGATCCTAGGTATTTGGTCCAAGGTATTGATCCTAAGTGGTTTTGATCCATGGTATTGAGAAAGGCCTAAAACTATAAAAGGAGGAGAAGATCATTAGGCCAAGGTGTGCAAGTATCGAATATCTGATGAAGTGTGAGATCTAGTATGCAGGTTATTAGCTTATGGTGTTGCGTTTGATCTGAACCAGGGATGAACTTTAGAGGTTGATGGAGGATAAGATCTAATGATGGATCGAGATCTTAAGGCTTGACATGAACTATCTTTATATGGTTTGATCAAGTTTATTCTAGATCAGTATACTGATGCATGTGTTGTTCTGTAAATATTATGATTTGGGTATAACTGAAGTCTGGAATAGCTGCAAAACTATGAATTAATTTTTGCAGATGTATACGCTGGTTGGCTTTGAGAAAAATGTGTATACATGCAGGTTCGATGCATGGAAGTAATGTATACCTTATAAAATATGTTTCAGCTGTTTTTATTTACTGTTGTGGAGTTCTAGGTTCTAGTTTGGGTTCTGGTTACTCTATTCTAGTGACAGTATTCTGAATAATCCGATTGATGGTTGTCAAAGTGATTGATTAATTCGGAGGTGGTTGGTTCAGAAAGTGATTGGTTGATGAAGATGTATTTGATGATTGAATTATAGTTATGATGTTGTTGATGGACCTAGTCTGAAAATTTATGAAATGTGGTCCTTGGAGGAAGAGAGAAGGTTGTAGCCTGTTGTAGGTCAATGCCTACATACTAGTAAACATATCGGCTAGTACAAGAGCTAGGGGGTTGTAGCTCCCTTCCAAGAGAAGCTGGAGAACAAGAGAAGGTTGTAACCTTCTGCGAGTAGAAGCCTGCATACTGGTATAAGTCTGCACCAGTACAAAATTGTAAATAGATTTTCTTATTATTAAAAGAAGACAGAGATGAAAGCAGCGGGTGGTATTCACCCACATTGGGTTTCCAACTTATATCTTGGTGTTCATGTGTGTTTCTTATGTGTGATGCTTTATTCTTCTTTTACTGCACTGTCTAATGAATTTATGATATACTGGTTAAAGTTCAATGCATGATAAATTGGGTAAATCAAAAGTTCTCTGCAAATATGTTGGTTTCCTTAAGTACAGTCGTGTATACACGCTAGTTCACTTAGTTGAAGTAGTGTATACAAATCTATTTGGAAAATTAAATTATTGATCTTATAATACTGATTCACCCCCCCCCCCCCCCCTAAGTATTATTTCCAGCATGGGGGTTGGGGCAAACCTCCAACAATAAGGTAAAGGCTTATAGCCTGTTAATGGGATCCAAGACCAACAAAAGAAATCCACCAAACGTTGTCACACAACGAATCTTTAAAAGAATATGGCAAAATTTAGCAGGCCTAGGAAATGTCATATTCAAGCATATACTAGAGGAAAACAATAGTACAACGGATCACTATGCAAATATGGCAATGTCTGGGCCCAAAGGGGAAACAAGAAAGGATGTGGAGGTGTATCACACATCTATTCTTTAAGTGTTATTAAACCTGCAAGAAAATCATGTTAAAAATCTCATATCCCTATGATAATTCGTGGCTTAAACCAAAGCAGATATGCAGCATCATCACAAATCTCTACAAAGATATACTCTCAAGTGACATAGCACGAAGGCCCCGTGACTCCATACGAATCTCTTTGTGCACAATCTGTCACAACAGTAACTCAAAGATTGACATTCCACATCCAAACACATTTCTCCAAGTATGCATCCTTTCTAAGTGGGATAGGCCTTCCTTAATTTTCCTCCGTCCTTTAAATCTCAGGCTTCCCTATTATATTTTCACTCTAAGCCTTCTCCCTGCTCATCCCGTTGATCTTTTCTCTCATCGAGCTCCTTGCCTCTCTGGAGCTACCTCCCTTCATCGCAGTCTGGGCTTCGAGTCTTTGTTTCGCTTTCACGCTACCCATCAGTGTGTTCCCATTCCTTCTCTATGTGCATTGCTGGCCGACCGATCCCACCCTCGTGCCTCCAACTCTTCCCTGAGCTTATCTCCTTTGCTCTGTTTTCATTTTGACATTTTTTTCATCTCTTATCTCACCTCTGGCATCCTTATTTATCACTCCTTCATCGTTGTCTGTGTTGCTACGATAGTTCTTCTCTGCTCCTTGTTATGGTCCAAACCAGTAGGTTGTTTCTTCTCCAAAGGGAAGGTAAAACATTTTTTCAACAACAAGAAGCATCATTGGTGCCATTGTATCAAGGATAGGGGAACTTCAGTAGTGCATTTTTCAAGCAAAGTTAACAGGAAGAATCAACAAAAAACAGAGGATAAAACTATTCTTCAAAGAAAAGTAGAAGATTTCTCATAAATGGATTTTAATCTAATTGAACAAGCCTCCCAAAATGAGAAATGTACCACTATCAGAGCCAATAAATTTATGATCAACAAGATAAAAGAGACAATCCAAGATTTGAGGTTCCAAATGAAGGCTGAGAATGGTGATCTGAAGAGACAATTGGAGAGTCAAAATACAAAAATAAATTCCCTCAACAACAAATGCATTCACCTTGAGGAGACAGTCAACTATGTCAAAAACATCACACTGAATCAGGAGGGAGAAAACTCAACCTACCAGAGCAGCAAACAGAGATCTCAACAAGACTAATCAATGAACAAATACTAAATTGTCTTTAAATGTGTTAGAAGTCTCATAGTCATTAGAAATTATGTTATGTAAGTGTATTTTATTGTTGTCCCAGTTTGTAAAGCAGTATACCAGAAAGGTAATAGGTATCTCTGGAATTTTTGGAACCATGTCTAAAGGTTTATGGGACTGCGTTCACAACCTTCTATCCTTCAACATGACTCCATCCAGCATCAGATGTAATAGGAGCTTGCTCCTTTTTCTTTTTTGGAATACTTAAAACCATAACCGATCTTGTAAAAAAAAAGAAATACAAGTCGAGTCATTACACAAAAAACAAAACAAAATAAAAACCAAAATTTATATACACACACACACACACTACTACTACCTATATATAATATATATATATACCTATATATATATATTACACTACTCAACATTAAAAATAATATAAATGAAAATGAAAATGAAAAAAAATCAATAAGATTGTTGTGGTGTGCATGTGACGCGCGTGGTCCTCCACCTTTTTTCTATGATATAACACACATATTATAAATATATATATATATATAATATATCTATCACATATATTAAGTTTCATCTTCCACACACACTTATAATTTTTATTTTATAATTTATAATTTTTATAAAATATTTTAGATTTTTTCTTTCTTTTAAATTATTTTTCCTATTTTTATTATATGATATAGTTATACCATCTCACTCTCTTTAATTATCATATAAATTTTAAAAGTTTTTTTTTTAATCATTTAAAATAAAATAAAAAAATAAAAAAAAAAAAAAAAAATAAAAATAAAAAAAAGGTATTTTCAATGCATTTTAGATTATTTTTTTTCCTTTAATTGAATTTCCCATAAAAAATAATATTTAAATTTCCTTAAGATATTTAATGTAAATTATAAAATATAATAAATAGAAATTATGTAGATCACTCTCTCACTCCACACACGCATTTTCACTCACATCGTTAGTTTTGTCAATAATTGGTAATTT
>APFE030263325.1:5727-103201 GCA_000404065.3 Pinus taeda | reverse complement strand
CTTCTCTGCTCCTTGTTATGGTCCAAACCAGTAGGTTGTTTCTTCTCCAAAGGGAAGGTAAAACATTTTTTCAACAACAAGAAGCATCATTGGTGCCATTGTATCAAGGATAGGGGAACTTCAGTAGTGCATTTTTCAAGCAAAGTTAACAGGAAGAATCAACAAAAAACAGAGGATAAAACTATTCTTCAAAGAAAAGTAGAAGATTTCTCATAAATGGATTTTAATCTAATTGAACAAGCCTCCCAAAATGAGAAATGTACCACTATCAGAGCCAATAAATTTATGATCAACAAGATAAAAGAGACAATCCAAGATTTGAGGTTCCAAATGAAGGCTGAGAATGGTGATCTGAAGAGACAATTGGAGAGTCAAAATACAAAAATAAATTCCCTCAACAACAAATGCATTCACCTTGAGGAGACAGTCAACTATGTCAAAAACATCACACTGAATCAGGAGGGAGAAAACTCAACCTACCAGAGCAGCAAACAGAGATCTCAACAAGACTAATCAATGAACAAATACTAAATTGTCTTTAAATGTGTTAGAAGTCTCATAGTCATTAGAAATTATGTTATGTAAGTGTATTTTATTGTTGTCCCAGTTTGTAAAGCAGTATACCAGAAAGGTAATAGGTATCTCTGGAATTTTTGGAACCATGTCTAAAGGTTTATGGGACTGCGTTCACAACCTTCTATCCTTCAACATGACTCCATCCAGCATCAGATGTAATAGGAGCTTGCTCCTTTTTCTTTTTTGGAATACTTAAAACCATAACCGATCTTGTAAAAAAAAAGAAATACAAGTCGAGTCATTACACAAAAAACAAAACAAAATAAAAACCAAAATTTATATATAAAAAAAAAATATATATATAATAATAATATATTATTAAAATAATTAAAATATAAAATAAATAATAATAATAAAAGTGAAATGAAATGAAAAATTAAAATAAAGATTGTCTGGTGGGGTGCATGTAAGGGTGGTGCCCTCCACCCTTTTTTTTCTCCATATATATATATATATATATATATATTATAATTTATATTTTATTTTATAATTTATATTTTTTATTTATAAATTTTTTATATTAAATATTTTAGTTTTTTTTTTCTTTTAAATTTATTTTCCCTATTTTTTTTATTATATATATAGTTATAATTATTTTTTAATATTATATAAATTTTAAAGTTTTTTTTTTAAAATCATTCTAAATTAAAAAAAAAAAAAAAAAAAAAAAAAAAAAAAAAAAAAAAAAAAAAAAAAAAAAAAAGGTATTTTTCAATGCCATTTTCAGGAATTAAAAAAATATTTTTATTTTTTATTTTTTAATTGATTTCCCCATAAAAAATTAATATTTACAATTTTCCCTAAATATTTTAATGTAAATTATTAAAAATAAAATAAATAGAAAATTATGTATAATGTCACTTTTGAGATTTACAATCAGATTTTTTTCATGATACTGATGGTTAAAGTTTTAATGTCAATAATTGGTAATTTAACCCCAAAAATAAAATAAAAGTTAGACAACTTTGAAAAACACTTATAAAACAAACAGTTAAAAAAAAAAATGTAAATGTTGAGTTTTAGGTTTTTTAGTAGCCATGATATTTGGTCTTTGATGTCATGGTTGAAAAGTGTTTGAATTTTAATTCTAAAAAAAGGGGTTGATGTTGGATCACCACTTTTTATATCAATGTGTTTTTTCATGTCTTTTGTAGTCGTGATATTTGGTCTTTAATATGATAATTCAAAAATGTTTCAATTGTAACCCCTAAAAAAAGGTGATGTTTCATCACTACTTTTGCACTTCATCATGGTTTTTCATGTTTTTTGTAATCATAATATTTGGTTTTCAATGCCATGGTTAAAAAGTGGGAATTTTAACCTCGAAATGAAAAGGGGTGATTTTGCATCAATACTTTTTAAAATCAGCATGCAAATTATGATTTGATGGAACCTCCAAAAAAATGAGAACTCTATAAAGTTCTCGTTAAGTTCATAACATTGTTATATTTCTTAAATCTTGTATAAGAGTTTTTAATAACCTTGGCCTTGAATCAATTTCAAAGTTTACTTTTCCTAGGTCTAGATTGGGGCTTAGTCTGTCTTCATTTGGAAATGATGTGATTGGGTTTTTCATGCACAAGCTCCATGTGATTTAAACATATTGGATTTTAAGAAGGAAAAATAATATTGTATTTATATTTTGTTGGAAATAATACTGAGAGGGGGGCTGTGAATCAGTATTAGCAAATTACTAACTTTTTCATTTCCATACTCAGATTCATATATGCTACTTCAGTTAAGGAAACCCGCGTGTAGACGCAACTATGCCTAATGCAACTAGCGTATATTTAGTAAACTTATGATTCAGTTAATCCATTAAATTATGATATTTAATTAGTGCATCAGAACTTCATTACCCATATGAACAGTAAACAGGTGCAGTAAAACAGAACAGATCATCACACACAAGAAGCACACATGAACACCATGATGTATGGTGGAAACCCAATTTAGGTGAAAACCACCTACTGTAATTCGTCTCTATCTTCTTTTAATAATAAACTTCTTTTTACAATATTTCTATACTAGAGTAGTCTTATACCAATACGTAGGCTTCTACCTGCAGAAGGCTACAACACCCTCTCATTCTCCAGCTTCTCATGGAAGAGAGCTACAACCACCTTTGCTTTTGTACTAGCCGATTCGTTTACTAGCACGTAGGCGCCAGCCTACTAAAGGCTCCAACCTTCACTCGTTTTCTAGCTGCTACTGGAGGGGAGCTACTACCCCTTTTCTATTGTACCAGCCAATATGTTTACCAGAACGTAGGCACCGGCCTACAGAAGGCTATGATCTTCTTTCTTCCTTCAGGGACCACATTTCATAAATTTTCATACTAGATACTCCTGAAGCACAATACCATAATATGAAGGCCACGTTTCATCCAATTTTCATACTGGACCCATAAATAACATTGAAGCATAAAATCAATCACCACTTGCATCATCAATCACTAAATCACCCAACATTGAATCACTAAAACCCTCCCAATAAAAACACAGTCACCAGAACACAGAGCAGATCACAAAATTCTGCAACAATATTCAGAGCCAACTGTATCATCAAAAATCATGCATCATAGTGCATATGCTACTTGAAATAGCCGAACCAGCGTGTATACGTAACTTCACCAAATCGAACCAGCGTATATGTTATCAAATACTTACTTATAACTTCGTTGCACTTCCCGACTTCAGACATACCTAGATCATTACATATACAAGGATAATACGTGTGTTAGCAACCAAATCTAGTCCATCAGATCTCATAAAGATAAATCATTATGATCTTGATCCATTATTAGATCTCATCCATCAATACTGAAGCTAAACACAACCAACCAATCTGAATATGTAGAATACTGACACCAGTCAGCAATCACTAGAACTTAAAACTTTGCATCAACAACTAAAACCACCTGTGACTTCAAACATCATAGTTTATATGGTATACGCTATTTAGATGTATCTAACCTGCGTATGTGCGCGCTTTTATCATAGTCAACCAGCGTATACATCTGTAAATATTCATTCATTATTTGCAGCTATTCCAAACTTGAGTTATACCCAGAACATAATATTTACATAACATTACATGCGTCAGTATACAGATCTAGGATAAGCATGATCAAACCATATAGAGATGATTCATTCCAAGCCATAAGATCTCGATCCATCATTAGAACTTGTCCTCCATCAACCGCTAAGATTCCTCCTTGGCTCAGATCAAGCAAAGCATCATAAACCCATAACCTGCATACTGGATCTCACACTTCATCAAATATTCGAGGCTTTCTCTGTGCCTTTGCCTAATGATCTTCTCCTCCTTTTATAGTCTTAGGCCTTACTCAATACCATGGTCCAAAACCACTTAGAACCAATACCTTGGTCTAAATACCTGGGGTCAATACCTCGGACCAAATACCATGGACCAAAAACTTAGTTTCTGACATGTACACGCTTTTCCTTGCATGAAAGTGTGTGTATACGCATACGCATCTTCTGCTCAATGAACCTACATATATACGCAACTTAGTCAAGGTAAACTTGTGTATAACTCTTTTTCTTTCATTCTGTGAGCTTGAATTGTGATGCAATACTGTTAACCTGTAGTACTTTGATCTTCATTATCAAGGACAGCACCTGTATCATAATGCTAACTTGCTGCACTGTGAACTGTCATTTCCTTTGAATTGCCCTTCATCACATCTATTAACACAACTACCATGTATTAATGTCACTCCTAATATCTCTTGTGAAAATTCATCTAGTTACCATGTATAAGTGAGTTGTTATGCTACAGGAGGGCTGCCATCAAGTACAGCACATTCATCATAATGCCAACAATCTCCCCTTTTGGACTTGATGGAAACCACAACACCAAGTCACTCTCCCCCTTTGACATCAAGGGCAAAGGGCAGACCAAGATCTTCTCTCGCTTGATATACATTCTATTGTCCATACTCCCCCTGAGTAAATTCTGAAATCTATGATTGAGCTCCCCCTTTGTACATTCCAAGATGTACCAATATGTCCATGCTCCCCCTAAGCATATGCCGAGTCTAAAAAAAATAATTCGAGAGAATAACACAACTCTACAACTCAACCAAGTGAGTATGACCTTCCCATCACCAATGACTCATACATACATCAATTTCCCAATATGGGGATATACTTTACTCATCCACCCAACCAAGTGGGGATATACCAATATTGACTCATCCACCCAACCAAGTGGGGATACACCAAAATCTTATACATGATAAAACAAGAATATTACATCATCCATCCCAGGCATAGTGGGGAAACAAAATAGGTCGTTACATGACCTTTATGATACATGACATATAGATACCAAATACCTAAACAAAAACATGATAATTGTCAGCAACTATCATACACAATGTATGATTTGCTCCATAAGCATCTGTCAACAGCATCCAGACTAGCAACCTGTATATGTCCATTAGTGTAGATAACATCAACCTGTGACTAGGTATGTCTGCATCAATTAATCCACTTGATCTTGAGCATTGTCATAACCTTCCATGAACCAATTCTGCATTTGTCATACAAAATCATTCACATTATATCATATGTGAAAAACACCATAGCCATCACATCATCATCAAGATCTGCATGATCTTTTATACCATACATGTATCTGATCAACATATGAACTCATCATCATCATGTGATCTACAGTAACTCCATTATTTTGGCCAACCAACAATGCAACTTCATGTATCTAGCATACTGTATATATCACTATGTATCTAGCAAACCTTGAGCTCAAGATCTTTTGTCAAGACTTCTTGATAAGAACTATAGGAAACCTGCATCATGATCTTTATGCATATGACGACAGTAGCATATGAATGACTCATCATCAAATAATGAAGTTGTGTATTCAAGCTTTGTACTTCTCCTTATCCTTATGAAGATTACCATGTAAGCAACATATATGCATCATCAGAGAATCAACCACAAATCTGATCTGAACACCAACTATGTAACCCCAAGAATCATATGAGATTTTGTCATGGACAACTCATAACCATATCATAGCACGATGTATCACTTACCCATATAAGCATCATCACCAAGGACTTCCAACCATAATGCCAACAATGCATTATTCAAAGCATAAGCTCCCCCTGAACCTGTCCCATCTGTTTACTGTCAAATCTAATCATGCATATATAAGCAAGAAGTATCAAGGCATCATCATCATCAAGTTAGGATCAAAAACACTTCTAAACATCTTATGAGTATCAAGACATATCCACACATCATCAGCAGATTGTAACCATTATCAAATAGAGAAAATAATGGACTGAATCATATTAGACCCTTTTTTCCTGAGCCTGTCCTACTGCTTTTCTTCAGACTAACATATACGTGACTGTGCAGTGACTAACTCGCGTATATACGCGACTTCCCTTCATGAAACTTGCGTATGAGATTTAGAACACTAAAGTTTCACATTTTCGGCTCTCCTTGATTCTGTTATGTTTGTACATTGTGTTGTGCCACATCTTTCTGACTGTACTTCTTTCTTCTTCCATATCATCAAGTGTGATGATGTTTTCTCCTTTTGGTATGGTACTCGTACTTTGTTCCTACATTCCTTTGCTATATGTCCAAGCTTGTTACATGCATAACATCTCATATGTTTCATATTCCTTCTATAACAGTCAAAGGCTTTGTGACCAAACATATTGCAAGAAAAACAATATCCCTTAAAGTACATGGAACGTGATGATCCTTTTGTGTGATGGTCTTGAACCATTCTTCTTCTGCATCTGGCTGCAATATGTCCAAGATTATGACATACATAACATTCAACATTATTCAATTCAGGAAATGACCGACTATCACTTCCATAGTTAGGAGTAAAATATTTTCTTTGAAGAATTTCTTTCCTTGGTCATTGATGGGGTTGACCTCTCATCTCCTTGTTGAGCATTTCAGATTTTGCATTAGAGTCACTTGTCTTAATTTGTGAACTAGATTCACCTTCAAAAGATTCATGAAAACCAAGACTAGTTTTGATAGCAGGAGACCTTTGAATACTAAGAATATCATCCAAGTTCTTAGTATTATCTTGAAATCGTAGGAGCTTATCCTTTTCTTCTAATTTATCATTTAGAATATTTACCTCAACCTGATGTTGCTCTTCCTTTTCAATGTACTACTTCTTCATGATTCCTTCAGCTTTTCTTCCTTCTTCCAACTGATGTCTTAATTCAAGAACTTCGTTTTCTTGTTTTTCAAGAGCTTGGAGTAGTTCTTTATTCTGCTTATTTGATTCTTCAATATCTTCTTTTAGTGAGAGGATCTTAGCTTCAAAACTTTCATAGTAACTAGATCTTTCTCTGAGTTTCTTGATTGTTGTGCTCCTGTCATTTACTTCATTTATTAATGATGTCACTTCATCCTGTAGCTTTTGACATTCATCTTCCTTTTCCTTGAATAGATTCCTTACTTTGTTTCCTTCCTCTAGTTTAACCTTTAGTTTGGTAGCTTCTATTTTGGAGGCACGTTCCCTTTTGTCTAATAGATCTTGTTGATCTCTAATTTTTCTGTAAGACTTTTAAATTTTGCCTCTTGATATCTTTCGTTCTCACCCATAAGAGAAAATTCAGTTGTTTCACTATCACTTTCATCATCTTCAAATGGATGGAGAAATGTATCACCAAAGGATAACAAATTCATACCTGATAGTTCTTTTGCTTGTTCATCTTCATTCTGAGGTGATTCTGAATCTGAAGTGTTGCTTCCACATATCCCCCAATCGATTCTCCCACTGTCATAGTTCCTCTGAGATGTCTTCTTCTTCTTAGGTGCTTTCTTCTTT
Organism: Pinus taeda; assembly: GCA_000404065.3. Classification (NCBI taxonomy): domain Eukaryota; kingdom Viridiplantae; phylum Streptophyta; class Pinopsida; order Pinales; family Pinaceae; genus Pinus; species Pinus taeda. Next base: position 95,764 of record APFE030263325.1, on the reverse strand, counting down.
AGCTTCTTTCCCATTGATCTACGAATCTCCTTCAAGTGATCAAGCTTCTATCAAAGGACCTGCTCTGATTCCAATTGTTGGAAATAATACTGGGGGGGTGAATCACTATTAGAAAATCACTAACTTTTTCATTTCCATACTCAAATTCATATACGCTACTTCAGTTAAGGGAACTCGCGTGTACACGCAACTGTGTCTAATGCAACTAGCGTATATCCAATAAACCTATGATTCAGTTAATCCATTAAATGTTGATCTTTAATTAGTGCATCAGAACTTCATTAACCATATGAATAGTAAACAAGTGTAGTAAAACAGAACATATCATCACACACAAGAAGCACACATGAACATCGTGATGTAAGGTGGAAACCTAATGTGGGTGAAAACCACCTACTACAATTCATCTCTATCTTCTTTTAATAAGAAACTTCTTTTTACAATATTTTTGTACTAGAGCAGTCTTATACCCATACACAGGCTTCCACCTACAGAAGGCTACAACCTCCTCTAGTTCTCCAGCTTCTTCTGGAAGGGAGCTACAACCCCCTTTAATTTTGTATTAGACGATCCGTTTACTAGCACGTAGGCTCCAGCCTACTGAAGGCTCCAACCTTCACTCGTTTTCTAGATGCTACTGGAGGGGAGCTACTACGCCTTGGCTCTTGTACTGGCCAATGTGTTTACCAAAACGTAGGCGCCGGACTACAGAAGGCTACAATCTTCTTTCTTCCTTCAGGGACCACGTTTCATAAATTTTCATATTGGATATTCCTGAAGCACAACACCATAATCTGAAGGCCACATTTTATCCAATTTTCATACTGGACCCATCAATAACATTGAAGCACAAAATCAATCACCACTTGCATCATCAATCACTAAATCACTCAACACTGAATCACTAAAACCCTGCCAATAAAAACACAGTCACCAGAACATAGAATTCTGCAACAATATTCAGAGCCAACTGTATCATTAAAAATCTTACATCAGAGTGCATACGCTACTTGAAAGAGCCGAACCAGTGTGTATACGCAACTTCACCAAAGTGAACCAGTGTATATGTTATCAAATACTTACTTATAACTTCACTGCACTTCCCAACTTCAGACATACCCAGATCATTACATATACAAGGATAATACGTGTGTTAGCAACCAGATCTAGTCCATCAGATCTCATAAATATAAATCATTATGATCCCGATCCATTATTAGATCTCATCCACCAATACTGAAGCTAAACACAATCAACCAATCTGAATATGCAGAATATTGACACCAGTAAACAGTCACCAGAACTTAGAACTTTGCATCAACAACTAGAACCACCTGTGACTTCAAACATCATAGTTTATATGGTATACGCTATTTAGATGTATCTAACCTACGTATGTACGCACTTTTATCATAGTCAACCAGCGTATACATCTGTAAATATTCATTCATGATTTACAGCTATTCTAAACTTGAGTTATACCCATAACATAATATTTACGGAACATTACATGCGTTAGTATACAGATCTAGGGTAAGCATGATCAAACCATATAGAGATGATTCATTCCAAGCCATAAGATCTCGATCCACCATTAGACCGTGTCCTCCATCAACCGCTGAGATTCCTCCTTGGCTCATATCAAGCAAAGCATCATAAACCCATAACCTGCATACTGGATCTCACACTTCATCAGATATTCGAGACTTTCTTCGTGCCTTTACCTAATAATAGTCTCCTCCTTTTATAGTCTTAGGCCTTACTCAATACCATGGTCCAAAACCACTTAGAACCAATACCTTGGTCTAAATACTGATGAGCCCTAAAATTGATAACTTGTTGGGCTCATTTGGCCTAATTATCCTTGTTCAGTCCTTGTTCAAATCCTTCATTTTCCATAGCTTATGCATTATTTTCAGTATGTTTATGTCATTTGTACGAATAAGGGTAGTCACTCTTCCTAGGTGGCTAAAACATGCTTATTTCAGGTTTTTTGACACATGTTGGAGCAAAACCGAGCAATCATGGGCTAAAATATAGCCAAGCTTGAGGTGAGGATTCGTAGGGGGGTTGTCTATGGCATTAAATAACCCTTCATCGGGATCTTCACCCCCAACTCCGAGCTCCAAAAACCACCAAAACTGAATCTAGAAGGCAGCCAAGCAGATTTTAAAAGGGACTGTCTAACTCACAGTTTGGATAGCCGAGTTCCATAGATTGAGGAGGCCAGCTAGGTCCCTCGTGATGTATAAATGTTGAGGCCTCAGCCTTCGTAAGGGACTTTTGAAACCATTGTGTATTTTGCACCTCAGTGCTGCTAGCTTTACTTTGTTCTTTTGTAGCCATTTTGGGCATCACTCTTATGATTATTTTTTGATAATGAGAAGCAGTTCGATTTTATATCAAATTTGAGTTTTCCATAGGAGCCATAGCTCTCAGGGTTGGACCCAACCTGAAAGCCTAGGGCCTCCTTTCTGTACTGTTACTTTTCCTTTATGCATCACTGTTTCCCTTTATGCATTTGAACGTATTTCTATTAGGCAGATTTAGTTATGTTGCTTGGATAGATCATTGGTTATGAATAGCATTGCTTTAGGTGTTTTGGTAGGATAATAACAGAAAAAGCTTCAAAGAAAAGGGACAACCACACTCTCGGTTTCACCTCATCCTTATTGGATCAGGGACTGGAATTGAAGAAACAGTGCTTCCCCAACAAAAACACTAGTTTGCTTGACCATGTAATCCTTAGTGTATTGTTTTCCTTTACAGAAGTTAGTTATGGGTTTAGAGCTCTGAAATGTTTCTCTGCATAGTTGATGTACATGTTTTTCTTTCCAATACAGCGATTGTTCATTCATGCTTTTGATAGGTAGACTAGGTTAGCTCAGATTTTGATCATTTGCAAGACTTTGTTGATTCGATTGAAGTACACTGTGTAGGGCATCTCCACCACTCATTCATCCACCCAAAGCATCATCTAAGCCTCCTGTTCCATCTCCTAGCTGAGTTCCTTGTCTCCCATCAGTCCTTTTTTCCACGTAACCCTACCTTCTTGCTCAATCATTGCCTTAGCCTTATTCAAGCCAAGTCAACCTTCTACACCTTCTCACCACTCCATCCACCAGTCCCTAGGCCACTTTAGACCCCTATCCTACCTCCAGATCCATTCATGCATCTTCCCTCACTCACCCATCCTCTAAAAACCCATTTTCAAACATCCTGTAAAAAATTTTGAACATCCTGTAGAAATTCCTGAACATCCTGTAGAACCCCTGCAGACTTCCTGTAGAAGCTCACAAATGAGGTTTCTTGATAGCCAAACTTTTTGAAACTCTCTGGAAGGGTGTTAGATACTCCTTAGACCCTCTCTGAACATTCCCAACCTTTTCCAAGCATTTCTCCTCCTTGATCCACCCCTGCACAGTAAAGCACAGTTAAAGCATATGCATGATGAAATTGACAACTTAACCAAAAATACAAAAAGATGTTTTCTTAGGACAAAGGTAGTCTAAACACATGTATTTTACCTTTATAGAAGTAATGGCATCTCTTTCAGTAGTTTTCATTCTCATATTTGCATCAGTAGGACTAGCTGGTAAAATTAGGGTTTGCTAGGGTTTGCGTTTTCCTTCAGTATTTCAATCTCTTTTCGCAAGTAGATTAGCTTCCTTTGAGTTAGCTTTCATCCATCAATTAAAAATCTTCTTCTAAGAGCTCATAGAAGTTGTCTTAAGCCCCTAGCGGACTTGTGCCAGCTGACCAAGTGACAGTTGCGGCAAGAGCTAGTACTTGTGCATACAACATCGTCGCTTCCAAGTTTGCTACGAATGACCGGGTTGATAAAAGTAAAGAAGGGAGTCCCAAGAGTTGCAGCATTATTGCTGCAATACTGGAGCCCACCATCTTTTTGGCATTGTTGCCGGGGAAGCGTCAGAGTATTGGTGATTGTTGCTTTTCTTCTATTTTCTCCTACAACCTTCTGCTGAGTAGTTTATTTCATTTACATTCTGCAATTTCATTTCCGCAAAAGTAGAATAGACATTTCCTGCTTTCATAGACTAGCATTCCAATTTTGAAATTTCAATACTGCAAGCATAGCTTAGCATTTCAATTTCGCAATTTCAATTTTGCAAAATAGATTAGTCCTTTCCTGCTTTCATTTCAATTCCGCATTTTCATTTCAGCAAGATAGTTAGTTGTAGTTCACTCTATTTTAGTTTTGCAAGTACCAGTAAAGAAAAAAACAAAAGCAATCAAAAAAATTATTTCCATTTCATGCCTCGTAGGAATAGAGATAAAACCGGCAAATTCTTACCCAACACCCCCACCACATCACTGGGTCAATCTTCTCTCTTCTCTGGTGACAGTGAACCAGAAGAACCTATAGGTGAACCTCTTGAGATATACAAAGATTCTATAACAAAAGAAGAGTTAGGGAACACTCCGTCCGAAGCCATGGCTGAAAACCGAAATGGTAGAAGAGAAGACGATAGAATAGAGGGTGCCTTTCTCATCCAAGAGACCAATGGAGACATGAAAACAAAAAACATAAGTCCCTCTGCTCTACCTCAATTCCATGGACTGACTATTGAGGACCCTGATACCTTCCTGTTTGAGTTTGTTGTCCTTTGTCAAACTTATGACTATGCTGAGGATGAGCAAAAGCTAAAACTCTTTCCCTCTACCCTCAAGGACGCGGCATTACGCTGGTTCATGGGGTTACCTGGAAATAGTGTCACCACTTGGGCTCAGATGCAGCAAGCTTTCAACGCCAAGTACCGGGACTACTGTAGATCCAAGGAAACTAAGGGAGAAATATTTCGGATGACCATGGGTAGCGATGAATCTTTGGAAGACTATGAGGAGAGGTTCCAACTCAGTTATAAACGGGCCAGGTGCACACTTGACCGGAAATCTCTGAAGCTGGTTTTGCTCCGAGGAGTCCCTGATGACCTTCTGGACACCCTTAAAATGTTGGCTGGAGGAGACATCTACCAACTACCTTATGAGGGCATAAAGACCGTGTCTAGAAACCATTCTAGGGCGGCCCGGAAGAGAGGTAGGGGGAATCATCTTTTAGCTAGTACCTCTTTCTCCACGCATGAGTTTGCTAACCACATGGAAGACCTTAAGAGCGAAATGAGACAGACTATTGCCATGCAACTTGATACCTTCCGAATTCAGCAAAAGAAAGAAGAAGATGAGAGGGCTTTGGCCATTTTTTGTCCTAGATGAATGAGGAAGCATCCCAAGAATGAGTGCCCATTGCACTCAGTAGAGGTATGTTTTTTTTGTGAGGAATACCACCCCACCAATCAATGCCCTACCTTGCCGGGATTTAAAGCCATGTACCTAGGGACCAAGGTGGCTACTGAACCTCTCTACTTCCTCAACCAAAGGAGGCCACATGGACCCAGACCTTATTAGCAGGGGATGCAAGTGCCATCCCAAGCTTATTACAACCCCAACCAATCCACTCATATACCTTCTTGGGGTCCCCCTGCTCATCCTTCCTGGTCTGCACCTCCTCTGTGGTCTTATCCATCTCCATACCACATTCAACCTCCTCCTCACTCGTTTCACTCTCATGCCCAGCCACAACCGCAGTGTAATGCACCTCAACCGGGGTGGAGGCCCCAATACAACACTCCTCCCGCCATTTTGCCTCCACCACCGGCTCAACCACAACCATTACCTCCTGCTCCTCCAAGACAACCCCAGATGCCTACTCAACCAAACCGGAACCCCAACAACAGACAGGCCCAGCAGGTATATACTGGGGAAACAACATGCCCTACCTATGCCGTGGAGATCCAGGAGATCAACCTGCGATCTGGGAAGGTCCTTCCAGAGTGCCAACCTCCTCCCCTAGAGGAGGAGGAAGAGAAACAGGAAAGTGAACCCCAAGCCATTCCACCCTTTCCTGAGCGACTCACAATAACCACACAACCCAACCCAGAAGAGGATGAGCTTATGGGAGAACTCAAGCAGTTGTTTGTGAAAATACCACTTCTCCAGGCCATAAAAGATGTACCGATATACAACAAATTGATTGAGGAGAAGTGTTTCAGGAACCCAGGCAGGCGAAAGAAAGATGCCTCAACCATCAACGTCATAGGACAACTGTCAGATCTCATGTTGGGGCAAGTAATATGACCAAAGTATTTGGACCCTGGGAGTCCTGTAGTTGATGTCCACATCAATGGCACCATTATACCCCACACTTTGATTGATCTAGGGGCCGCCATTAATGTGATGACCAGGGACACCATGCTTAAGCTCAATCTTCAGAGTTCCCTAAGTAAGACCTCGACAATGTTGCAATTGGCAGACCGCTCCACCGTGACTCCTGAAGGGATTGTGGAGGATGTCTTGGTCTCTGTTGACTCCTGGGAATACCCTGCGGACATTTTGGTCCTTCAGCCAAAGGCAAAACTCGCGAGATATCCCTTCATTTTGGGAAGGCCTTGGCTGGCTACTGCAGATGCTTACATCAACTGTCGAGCCGGAAGCATGACCATAAAAAATGGGCCTATGTCCAAACAATAGGTCCTATACCCTCCTGCCCAACCTCTGCTAGAACATGACTTACCCCTCTGGTTGGAAGAAGGAGAAGAGGATGAGGCCTACTCTGCACCATTATGCACAGTAGAGGCCACCAGGGGAGTTCCTCCAACCGAGGATGATTTGATTGAGAACTTAATCCAAAATCCTCTCCCTAGTGCACTATCCTTGGAAGAGTTGGTGGAGGATACCCAAGCCAATGCTTTAGTGGACCTATCTGCCACTGATCTGACCACCCCCAGAGTTAAGAATGTGGAGTTTGGCCCTGAGAGGACTTTGAAAATAAGCTCCTCTCTCTCTCCCTCTCAGGAAAAAGAGCTATGTAGCCTCTTGACCCGCCATTTGGAGGCCTTTGCCTAGAGCTACAAGGAAATGAAGGGAATCCATCCCTCGGTCTGTACCCATCATATCTACATCAATGAGGACTGTAAACCAGTTAGGAAACCTCAAAGGAGAATGAATCCAGCCCTCAAGGACATTGTTAAAGAAGAAGTGAAAAAATTGTTGGATGAAGGATTCATCTACCCCATCTCGGATAGCAAATGGGTTTCCCCTCTGGTGTTGGTTCCCAAGAAAAATGGGAAATGGAGAATCTGTGTGGACTATAGAGAACTAAACAAAGCCACCAAGAAATACCACTTCCCTTTACCTTTCATAGATCAAGTGTTGGATGGTCTGGCAAGGAAGAGGTTTTTCTCTTTCCTAGATGGGTTCAGCGGGTATAATCAGATCCAAATCAGCCCGGAGGACCAAAATAAGACCACCTTCACTTATCCATGGGGTACCTTTGCCTACTGCGTCCTTCCCTTTGGGCTATGTAATGCCCCTGCCACTTTCCATAGAGCTGTATTAAGCATCTTTGCCGAGTTGGTCCATGATTCGGTAGAAATCTATATGGATGACTTTATTCCTTACGGGTCTAGCTTCCAGGAAGCCTTATCCAACTTCGGAAAAGTTTTGAGCAAGTGCATTGAGATGAACCTGTCCCTCAGTCCTGAAAAATGTGAGTTCTTGATGACTGAAGGGACCGTGTTAGGTCATACCATTTCGCGCCAGGGGTTACAGGTGGATCCCAGTAAAATTGCTATCATCAAAAAGGTCCCACCTCCTCAGAAGGTGAGAGATGTTCGGAGTTTCCTAGGCTTAGCGGGATATTACAGAAGATTCATTAAAGACTTTAGTAAGCTAGCCTCGCCATTGTTTGGCCTCTTAGCAAAAGATGTTGAGTTTAAATGGTCGGATGACTGCCAGAGGGCTCTGAATGAATTGAAGGATAAGTTGGTGTCTGCTCCAATTCTGAGAGGCCCAAACTGGGCCCTACCTTTCCACATCCACACTGATGCCTCGAACAAAGCCATAGGGGCAGCCTTAGGACAAGTTGAAGAAAAACTTCCATATGCTATATTTTTTGTCAGCAAAAACTTATCCAAGGCAGAAATGAATTATACAGTAACTGAGAAAGAGTTTCTGGTTGTGGTCCATTCCCTGAACAAGTTCCGACACTACATCACTAGCTATCAAACATTTGTACATACTAACCATGCTGCAATTAGATATTTAATGATTAAGCCTGATGTGGATGCTCGTATTATTAGATGGTTACTTTTGTTGCAGCAGTTTGATTTGACCATCGTTGACAAACCAGGTAAAGAAAATGTTGTTGTTGACTTCTTGTCTAGATTGGATTTGCCTACAGGTGAAGAAGGAACAATGGATGACCAGATACCAGATGAGCAACTGTTTGCTATCTCAGTACTCTCCCCATGGTTTTCTGATATAGCAAACTATATGGTCTCAACATAGTTACCTCTGCATCTATCCTCAAAGGAGAAGAGCATAATCGTGAGGAAAAGTGCCTCATTCACTTGGATCGGGGGCAACCTGTTCAAACTTGGCCCTGATCAGATCTTAAGGCGTTGTGTAAGGGAGGAGGAAGTCTTTGACATCCTCCTAACCTGTCACGATGGGCCTTGTGGAGGACATTTTGCAGCCAAGAGGACTGCTTTCAAAATTCTACAGGCAGGCTACTATTGGCCCACTCTTCATCAAGATGTCAGAAGATATATCAGCCAACGTGACTAATGCCAAAGGATGGGGAAACCGACTCCAAGGGACGAAATGCCTCTCCAACCTCAGGTGACTCTTGAGCCATTTGAGAAGTGGGGTATGGATTTTGTGGGTCTTATCAACCCTCCTTCAAGGCAAAAGTATTACATCATTGTGTACACAAACTATCTGACAAAGTGGGCAGAAACCAAGGCAATCAAAGCAGCAACAGAAGAAAAGGTGGATGAGTTTTTAAGAGAAAACATTTTCTACAAATTTGGCTACCCAAGAGAGTTAGTCACCGATCAAGGAAGCCAGTTCACCTCCAATTTGATTGAAGACTTGCTTGCTCATCACAAGATCAAGCATAGGACTTCCACCCCATATCATCCTCAAGCGAATGGGCAAGTGGAAGTCATCAATAGAGCATTAGAAGGGATCTTGACTAAGGTGGTGAGCAGCAGCATAAAGGATTGGGCAGATCGCCTGGTTGAGGCCACTTGGGCCTACAACACCACTTGGAAGACCACAACCAATTTCACACCCTATGAGCTAGTCTATGGGAAGAGAGATTTGTTGTCAATTGAGTTTGAATACAACACATTGAGGATGACAGCTCAGCTGGACCTAGATCTTAGCCATGCTCAACAAGAAAGGTTAATGTAGCTGAATGGGTTAGATGAACTTCGAATGCAGGCCCTCCTCCACTCAGAAGTGATTCAACTTCAGAGGAAGGTATGGCATGACCGGCACCTCAATGACAAACAATTACAGCCAGGAGATTGGGCGCTGCTGTATGATTCCAGACATAAGGATTTCAAGGGGAAGCTGAGGACAAGATGGCTAGGACCATATGCAGTAAAAAAGTGTAATAACAATGGTTCTGTCCTTATCCGGACTATTGACGAAGAAGCCATCCCCATGCTCGTCAATGGGCATCAACTAAAGATCTACAGGAAACCTCTTTCGAGGCAAGAGTTCGTCAAAACTGTGGAAAAATCAGTGTTGGTCATAGAGAAGGGTCTGCCTCTGTTTTGGGCACACCCTAAGCATCATTTAAAAAATAAAAAAAAATAAAATAAAAATAAAAAAAAAATAAAAAATAAAAAGATCCTTGGGTGAAAACCTTTTTGAGGCACCCAAGGCAGATGGTAGGAGTGAAAACCTCATTGAGGCGCTCCTGCTGTCTCTCTAAAAAAAGAATTGGAATAAAAAGATCCTTGGGTGAAAACCTTTTTGAGGCACCCAAGGTAGATGGTAGGGGTGAAAACCTCATTGAGGCACCCCTGTTGTCTCTCAAAAAAAAAAAAGAAGAAAAAAGAAAAGAAAAAAGAAGACAAGCTGATCTCTGAAAAGTGTTGTAGGTTGCAGAAACACAGCGCACAAAGGAGGCCTCTCAACTCAAGGACAAGGGTCCCTATCAAGCTACCAGGCAGCCTCACATACACTCCCTCCATGAACACTCATTTTTCCAAGGTTTGGACACAATCTAGTCATGGTTCAGACTTCTACAGGAAGCTACAGGACTTTCTACAGGAAGTTCTGTATTTCTACAGGAAACATCCTGTAGAGCTTTTGGACGGGCCAGAATCGATTACAGAAAAGGATTTGGAGCTTGAAGCCCGTTGAGGAGGCATGCAACCACTCTTTTCTTCCATCCTCCACTCGTTACACCTCCTTTCACCACCATTACTCTCATCTAGTCGAATATACCTGCACATGCATACCAGAACCCTGTTTTTTCATATAAGAAAATTTGTTTTTCAAAATCAAAAATAAGGCCTTCTGAGGCTCGCACACTTCACCTGTCAAGGCGACCTCAAGACCCTTCACCTGTGAACATGACTCCATTTATTTCAGCATGCACCCCAGAAGGAGAAACGGCTACAGGATGTCCTACAGGAATCTTGTAGCATCTGATCCAGCTAGAGCACCTACCATGAAGACACCAGTAGCTCGCAGAACCGGTGTATGCAGCATTCGCCACCAGGGAAACGGGTCTCAAAGTCTCGTAGCCAGCAGCAGCCAATGACGAGGAGCTCCAGCACCTGTGCACAATGCGGCAGCACGCAAATATATCATCCCTCGTCCCGAAACCTGAAAAAACCCACGTCCACGGCCGCACAAGTAAGTGCCTAACCTTATTTCGTCAAATTACATAATCTATACTTTGAATATGCATGACTGTGAGAATGGACGGATTGAACAAGGCTGGTTGCCATTCAACTGGCCACCACAGCCAGTCAGGCAGCCTCGTAGGATCCGAATGGGATTGGTTATGTCGAAAAGTCGGATAATTGACATGTGGGAAGTGTCCAGTCGGGGAGAAGCGGCGGTATGACAGGAATGGCGGCAGTAAATGCAGAGGGAAGAATTCGGCGGTCAGGGGCACGCTGGGGAATGATAGCAATGATGTCGGCCAATGGATCAGCAAGGACAACTCACCCCCACGCCACGAATTTCACAGCATTTTGAAATCGGTCAGTTAAATACTTATGATGCACAGCAATCATTTATGCTCACAACCGTTTTGCAGTCGAGTATGCGTCCTCCTCCTCTGCAAGTTGTTAGCCCAAGTTCTCGGTCTGTTCAAACGTCCTGTTACCACTCAAACTAGTCCTGCGCCACCGTAACCTCCTCCAGAAACCAGGAATGATTTTTACAGGAAGTTGCGCTACAGGAAACTCAGCATACGAAGCGGCGCGGACTGTTCACGTCGAGGGTGGCAATTTTCAGTGAGGTAGGCAGAACTTAACTTTCCCATGCAAATAATTCCAAAGGTGGTGAATTCGACGTATTAAGGGGGGTAGGGAAATGTGAATGCAAGTCAGTCTGTGAAATCAAAAGCTTTTTTATCATTGCACGAAATTGTCTTCGTGGTCTGCATGCGAGATTTCCTCCACGATTGAATGAAAAATCCCTCCTGTAGAAATTGGGACGTTGTCAAAGCACCGGTAAAAATTGTAAATTTTATATGGCTGTGGGTATAATGGAGACATAGCTCTGCGCTCTGTGTGAAAAAAATCCCGAAGTCCTCCTTCTGTATATGAGCAGGCAAGTTCAGCATAGGGTAATTGACACAAAGATATCTTTTTTTTATGCTCTGAGAAAGAAATACACCTAGAACTCCCTGTCTGCTTGAAAGCGCGACCAAACACAGAGTTTTACCATGTCGGGAGGGTTCATTAGAAAAGAACCTTCGGACTCCAAGAAATTACGGGAAACCCCTGAGGTGGTGGACTTGTTTTCCCGTGCACACTGGATGTCATTTTGTGACAAGCTTCAAGGTCACAATGACGAAATTGCGGAAGAATTCCTCCGGTCCCTGAAGCCGAAGTCAAAGACATTGGCCGTTGTCAACTTCAGAGGATTGACCCTCAAACTCACCCCACAGCTCATCAGCAGAGTAACTGATCTTCCGATGGGGGTACCCTGGGATAAGGAGGAGAGGAAGTTGGGTCAGAAAGCTAAAAAAGAGTTCTTCTTGCCAGAGGAACAATTCTCATAAGACAAGAATGGAGTTCGAAGAACTAGCCTACAACCGTTCTGGAGTGAAGTCAGCCTCCAAATTATGAAGTATATTATGTGTGAGAGGCGATTTAGCATCGTATATGGCTATCATTTTCGGTTTCTCACAGAACTCAGGCACCACATGGACCTACCCTCAGAGAAAAAATTGAGAATTCCTTACTTCCTCTTGCAGTCCATGACTGAATGTGCCACCCAACTGGGAGAGGGGACACCAGACCAGCTAGCCCATCATGGGCATATTAAGCTCCTCGTGGAAGATGCACTCCACACCTTCACTGTCCCTCTCTCCTGGAAAATTTTTCGGAATATGTCAAAGGATGATGACATCCGAGTCTTGGCCAAGGAGCTCACTTCCTCCAACAGCGAGGAGAAGGAGTATACTCAGGCAGAGAAGAAGGTTAAAGAACAAGAAACCCCTGGCAAAACACCGAAGAAAGAACAAAAAGGAACACAAGGAAAGGGGCAAGCTGCCAAAACAGGGGATGATAAAATTGCACCAACACCCAGGGAGAAAAGACTACAGAGCAAGGCAGAATGGACTGAGAAATTCCAAGTCAGTAAGGGCACCCCTAAGGCAACCTCAGCCAAGTTAAAGGAAAAAGTCCCCTCAGCCAAGCAGGCTAAAATAGTGCCCTCGACTTCTACAGGAAAGCAGCAGAGTATTTCTACATGAAAGTTAAAAATGGCTTCTATAGGAAGCTAGAAAGCAACCACTACAGGACTTTCTATAGGAAGTCTGAAAGAAGGACAGCAGAAGGAGAAGTCGGCCGAAATTCTAGCTAGGGAGGCAGCAGCTGTGTTGGCCACCCTAAGCACCTCTCCCAAGCCAAAAGAAAAACGAAATAGAGAGACTCCTCTGTATTTTAAAGCGAGAAGGAGTGTAAGGATTAAGATTGGCAGACCCCAGCCTCCATCAAAAGAGCCAATCACCATCGTGGATACCCCTACCACACCAAAGGATAGATCCCCCTCCAAGGCATCCATTACTTATGAGCGGGGGAGCCCGAAAACATCCTCATGGAGGGAAAGAATGGAAATTGAGCTCAGAAGCCTCTCTACAGGATGTTGAGGCTATTCTACAGGAAACTTTGGCTAGGATGAACACAACTAAGCAGATGGACGAGAAAGCAACCAAGTCACCACAGGGGGAGGAGAAGACTGATTTCATCATGGAACCAAGCCCCCAGCCCAACCTGGGCTCTTATTATAACTTTTTCGAGGCCGAAAAAAATTATTCCTCAAAAGTTCACAGTGCCATTGTTTCTAGCACTAGAGGAAGAGAGGGTACGAACGCGCACTTGGATGAGGATCGCTAAATCCAAGGGGGTAGCAGATATAGGGCCTCTAGAGGAAAAGCTCAAGGAAACACAACGGGAGTTGGCGAGAGTAAGGCATGTGGAAAGCTCCCAACAAGCCAAGTTAAGAGAAGAGAATGAGCTGCTCTGACAACAGCTCCAGCTGCAGGGACAGAGAAAAGGAGAGGACATAGCAGCCAAGGACCCCTCAGCAGAACCTCAAGAAAAAGAAGGGATGCAAGCTGATCTTGAGGAACTTAACCGGCAGCTACAGGAAAGGGAATTGCAGGCAGGTATGGAGATACAATCCTTGAAACAGCAGATGCAAGAAAAGGAGGCACAACTAGCCTGCATGGCCAGTTGGGCAATGGAAGCTCTGCAATGTAGGTAGCCAGCCAAATCCTATGGCATGTAACTAAGGGATCAGTGGCTACAGTTCCAAATCAACACATTAGCATAGAGGGGTATCCCCCACATCCAAAACCCCCAGAAATTCATGGATTTATGTAACACCAGTTCATCGGAAGATAAGGCCAAGCTTTCAGAGGTTTACCTCCATAATTTGGCCCTTCCAAACATCACCTCGTGGGACCCCAACACAGCAATAGGGGACATGCAGCTGATGGCAATGACCTCATGGTTAAACCACGAAGAAAAGAGAGCAGCTGAGGTCAGGAATGTAATGGACCGGGAGCTACATGAACCAATGCTAATTAGAGCAGAGCCAGGGGACCCCGCAGCATTGATATCCGCTCACCAGCACCTAGCAACCAGCTCTCAAGGTTTATTAGAGTACATGGATCGCCAGGCCCAGGCCATAGCACACTTCGAGGACATGGAGCGATTATTAGGGGACAATTGTGTTCATGCTTGCACCCGTAGGTGGAACACATTGTCCCACAGCCTCAAAATCTGAGAATATTACACTCCAACTCGAATGAGGGAGGCCTTGGCACGAGTGCCTCTCTACAAGAAGTCTATGCAGAACCTCCAGGCCAACTGGATAGGCCTCAAGCTAAGTCCACCCTTGCTTTTAGGATTGTTAGAAGGGGGCACAGAAGAGGAAGAGCATAAGCAGTGGGAAGAGGTGGAAAGGCAAGCCGGATTCCATGACAGTGTGGAGGACACTACTTCAAAATCTTGGGATGTAAGGGTGGCGATTAAAGCAATGAAAGACGAGGAGCTGGACTAGTTGCTCAGAGGATGAGCAACCCTTTTAGCAGGGGGTGATGGTGAGCCCCAAAATTGGTAACTTGTTGGGCTCATTTGGCCTAATTATCATTGTTTAGTACTTGTTCAAATCCTTCATTTTCCATAGCTTATGCATTATTTTCAGTATGTTTATGTCATTTGTACGAATAAGGGTAGTCACTCTTCCTAGGTGGCTAACAAGTGCTTATTTCAGGTTTTTTGACACATGTTGGAGCAAAATCGAGCAATCATGGGCTAAAAGACAGCCAAGCCTGAGGTGAGGATTCGTAGGGGGGTTGTCTATGGCATTAAATAACCCTTCCTCGGTATCTTCACCCCCAACTCCGAGCTCCAAAGACCACCAGAACCGAATCTAGAAGGCAGCCAAGCAGATTTTAGAAGGGACTGTCTAACTCACAGATTGGACAGCCGAGTTCCACAGATTGAGGAGGCCAGGTAGGTCACTCATGACGTATAAATGTTGAGGCTTCAGCCTTCGTAAGGGACTTTTGAAACCATTGCGTATTTTGCACCTCAGTGCTGCTAGCTTTACTTTGTTCTTTTGTAGCCATTTTTGATATCACTCTTATGATTTTTTTTTATAATGAGAAGCAGTTCGATTTTATATCAAATCTGAGTTTTCCATAGGAGCCATAGCTCTCAGGGTTGGGCCTAACCTAAGAGCCTAGGGCCTCCTTTCTGTACTGTTACTTTTCCTTTATGCATCATTGTTTCCCTTTATGCATTTGAACGTATTTCTGTTAGGCAGATTTAGTTATGTTGCTTGGATAGATTATTGGTTATGAATAGCATTGCTTTAGGTGTTTTGGTAGGATAATAACAGAAAAAGCTTCAAAGAAAAGGGACAACCACACTCTCGGTTTCACCTCATCCTTATTGGATCAGGGACTGGAATTGAAAAAACAGTGCTGCCCCAACAAAAACACTAGTTTTCTTGACCATGCAATCCTTAGTGTATTGTTTTCCTTTACAGAAGTTATTTATGGGTTTAGAGCTCTGAAATGTTTCTCTGCATAGTTGATGTACATGGTTTTCTTTCCAATACATCTATTGTTCATTCATGCTTTTGATATGTAGACTAGATTAGCTCGGATTTTGATAATTTGCAAGACTTCGTTGATTCGGTTGAATTACAACGTGCAGGGCATCTCCACCACTCTTTCATCCACCCAAAGCGTCATCTGAGCCACCTGTTCCATCTCCTAGCTGAGTTCCTCATCTCCCATCTGTCCTTTTTTCCACGTAACCCTACCTTCTTGCTCAATTATTCCCTTAGCCTTCTTCAAGCGAAGTCAGCCTTCTACACCTTCTCACCACTCCATCCACCAGTCCCTAGGCCACTTAAGACCCCTATCCTACCTCCAGATCCACTCATGCATCTTCCCTCACTCACCCACCCTCTAAACACCCATTTTCAAACATCATGTAGAAATTTCTGAACATCTTGTAGAAATTCCTGAATATCCTATAGAACCCGTGCAGACTTCCTGTAGAAGCTCACAAATGAGGTTTCTTGATAGCCAAACTTTGTGAAACTCTCTGGAATGGTGTTAGGGACTCCTTAGACCCTCTCTGAACCTTCCCAACCTTTTCCAAGCATTTCTCCTCCTTGATCCACCCCTGCACAGTAAAGCACAGTTAAAGCATATGCATGATGAAATTGACAACTTAATCAAAAATACAAAAAGATGTTTTCTAAGGACAAAGATAGTCTAAACACATGTATTTTACCTTCATAGAAGTAATGGCATCTCTTTCAGTAGTTTGCATTCTCATATTTGCATCAGTAGGACTAGCTGGTAAAATTAGGATTTGCTAGGGTTTGCGCTTTCCTTCAGTTTTTCAATCTCTTTTTGCAAGTAGATTAGCTTCCTTTGAGTTAGCTTTCATCCATAAATTAAAAAGCTTCTTCTAAGAGCTCATAGAAGTTTGCTTAAGCCCCTAGCAGACTTGTGCCAGCTGACCAAGTGACAGCTGCGGCAAGAGCTAGTACTTGTGCATACAGCACCGTCGCTTCCAAGTTTGTTACGAACGACCGGGTTGATAAAAGTAAAGAAGGGAGTCCCAGGAGTTGCAGCATTATTGCTGCAATACTGGATCCCACCAAATACCTGGGGTCAATATCATGGACCAATACCAAAATATCATGGTCCAAATACCATGGACCAAAAACTTAGTTTTTGACATGTACGCACTTTTCCTTGCATGAAAATGTGTGTATATGCATATGCGTCTTCTGCTCAATGAACTTGCGTATATACGCAGCTTGATCAAGGTAAACTTGCGTACAACTCTTTTTCTTTCATTCTGTGAGCTTGAAATGTGATGCAATACTGTTAACCTGTAGTACTTTGATCTTCATCATCAAGGACAGCACCTGTATCATAATGCTAACTTGCTGCACTGTGAACTGTCATTTCCTTTGAACTACCCTGCATCACATCTGTTAACACAACTACCATGTATTAATGTCACTCCTAATATCTCTTGTGAAGATTCATCTAGTTACCTTGTATAAGTGAGTTGTTCTGCTACAAGAGGGTTGCAATCAAGTACAACACATTCATCATAATGCCAACATTTTTATAATTAAAAAAAATGAAATACAAAAAGGGTAAAGTTTAGAATCTTACTTAGAACCAATCAAACACAGGATCACCACTCCTACAATGTTTGAAGCACTCTTAGAATTAATCCTCAAACACTCATAAAATTGCTCTGTAAATAAAGCAATGGATGGGGAAATTGCGTTGTGTTATTAGCAGTGGAACAATGGACATATGTGGCCTACTTTGGAAGAAAACAACACAGGAGAACATGTGCACTTAGAAGCACACACACATTCAAGAACATGCATTTGTTCCTAAGAATGCACACATGTTCCTGAAAAAACCAATTTCTCTCTAAGTTGGTAACTTGCATGGTAGTCTAGTGAATTCTAAGGCTACAGGCTCACAAAAGCATGCACATTTCTAAGAACGTGAGCATGTTCAAGTGCATGCACATTCTTACACACCCCATTACCACTTTTTGATTTTTGCGAGCACCCTATAAGAACTAGACCTTTATTTTTTCTATCTTTTCTTATTTCCCTATTTCTCACGCACATGCCTCTACATCTCTACCATCTCCTTCTCCCTATACCTTTATTAGTTGAAGCATGATATTGTTTATTCCTTTAACCTTTCATATTTTCTCTTTTGTAGTAAACAAATGCACTAAGCCTTCACTAATTTCCTTCACCCATTTTTCAACTTCAACAACAATCCACTCAATTCATCCTCACTATGTTGAAATCTTTGAATATATCTATGGTGGCGATGATCCCCTCAAATTTGGGTACCAAAATTCTCAAACCTCTAACAAAAATTTTATCTTATATTTCCTCGTCAAAATAGTTAATTAATTCTACAATATCTTCAACTCTCATGAAATACTCATTACTAGATATTCATTCCATTTTTACAGTTTTACAACTTAGCGTACATAATCTTAATGAAGTAGCACCCTTATAGACATTAGATTAAATTATATTGTTTCCTTCAAAGTCTTTGGGGCCGCTAACAAGCTCATGAAAAAATCACTAATCTCATGCACCTTAAATTATCAAGAGTTCATTACATTTCCTTATGTTTTCTCTAATCGCCTCTTTTTCTACCTTAGTGAGGAAAATTTTATTATATTATTGTGTAATCATTGTTAACAATATCCCATAACCCCTTAGCTTAGCACATTAGGGGATTTTTAAAGTCTAAAATGAACCTCTTAATGAAAATAATAAAATAAGAGTTCTGATTTTTTAAAGGAAAAGCAAGAAAATTATTTTTAATCATATTTTTCAACTTATCTCTTTATAAGTATACTCAAATTTCAAGTGTGGGAACTCATTTGATACAAAATTAGATTCTACATCTAACAAGTACTCTCTTTGCAGACTTTTGAGTATATTAACACCAAGAAACATTGAAAATAATTGAAAAAAAACATGTTTTGTTATATAATTTCAATTTTTCTTCTTGTGGATCTACTCAAAAGTATGCAGAGTGGTACTTGTTAGATGCAAAATATAATTCTACATCCAACAAGTATTCACAAATGAACTTTGATTAGACCTCTAAGGAGATAAGTTGAAAATACAATTAAAAAAACTAGTTTTCTTCTTATCCATTCAAACATATTTACCTTGGGAGTGACATTGTCATATTGAATCCTATTGGCTCTTTTAAAGTCGGTTTTGTAAGTATATTTTTCATTTCGAGGTTCATTTTTTACCTTGAAATTCCCATAGAACTTTTTTGCTCCAGTATACAAAATTCTAACCAATAACTTGTGAAGCAAGTCATGCTTCACCATGCCATGGTGTTGAACCAAAAAAATGATAATAGGAACAAAAATGCATCTTAAATAAAGCATTAAAAAACAAAAGTTGTTCTTCATTCCTATGAGAATAACGCAACCCTTGAAAGGGACACTACTTATTAGAGGAAATTTTAGCTTAAAAGTTTCTATGAAATTTTCACGTACATAATATGTAAGTCAATCTAAATCTTTTAAATTTAAAAAGAGGTACATGCAAATATTTTGGAGGGAAAATAAAAATAAAAATAAAAAAAACTACTTTTTTTAATTGTATTTTTACCTTATCTCCTTATAGGTTTACTTAGATTTCAAGTGTATACACTCATTGGATGTGGAATTAAATTATGCATCCAATGAGTACCCATTATGCATAATTTTGAGAAGACTAATATTGATAAAAATTAAAGATACATTAAAAAAGCGTGTTCAACACGGTTTTTAATGCATTTTCAATTTTTATCAATATGGGTCTTATCAAAAGTATGTATAATGGGTACGCATTGGATGCATAATTTAATTCCATTTTATACTTGAAATTTGAGTGAACATATAAGAAAATAAGCTAAAAATACAACAACAAAAAATAGTTTTATTCTTTTCCCTCCAAAATTCATAACTCTTTTTTTATTATTTTTCTATTATTTTATTATTTTTCCTTAAGAGGCCACTTTTAAGTTGAAATTTCCTCTAATGTCACATAAAACTCATATTTTATTGATATTATTTTGCTAATACAAAAACATGCTCTTGGTAAGCCTTTACAATACATTAAAATTAGTGGGTTGTCAAGAAACCATTGAAAATGACCTCTTATATTGACAATAATGACTAATGTGTTTGGGACACACCTAAAACCTTAAAGGAAAATGTCATAAGACCAATTTGGACACCAAACCATAAAGACATGAAGTTTCATTGGTGCCTCAATGTAATTTTGAGTATCTTTCTAAAATTTTAATGATTGAAATCTTGATATAAGCTATACAAAACCCTATAATGCCTTGACTAAATGCCTAAATGCACAACTTATTATTTCTCCATTGGAATGATACTCTAACCATTGTCAACCCCCACTACAATGAAAGTTATGGCTCTTTGGAACCTTATAGAGCACTCACTTCTCCAACTTTGACCAAATAATTAGAAAATATCTCACAAATTTGTGATGAAAGTGCATCAACAAAGTTTGAAAATGGGAGAGTCTAACATTTAAGTTTTGTGAGCATTTAGACAATGTGTTACATAATGGTGAATTCGACCACCATAAATTATGTAATGCTTTAGCCCATAATCGTGAAATTTTCTATACACAAATCAATGATCTATCAATGCCCAAGCACAAGCACGTAAGCTACAAATTCCCAACCCCTAGTGCACTCTCTCACAGTTACAATGGTCTATAAATAACTATCAAACATAATTCACACAAAGCAACCTTATTTAGATGTCACATGAAAGAAAAAAGCATGCAGAAAAATAAGTGCTGCAATGAAGAAGCAATAAAAATTTGGTAAATTGTATTACATGCATCAAAGAAAAATAAATAAATAGGTAAATAAATGAAATATTCATATAGATCTTTGACTAACATATATAATCAATATACTTAATTTGAGAATATAATAGCATATGATTAAATTATATCTAATAATCCACTCATACATGTAAAGATATGTCAAAATAAAATAACAAATTAATTACCCAATTGACAAAAACCTAAATAAAATTGACAATATATTTCCTATAAAGATAAATAAAAATAAAATCAATATATGAAAATTGTCTCTTAAAAATTAAGACCATAACACGATATTTCTTAAACTTGTATTATATATATAATAAAAATATAACATGTCTAAACGAATATTAATTTGCACAAATAGAATTCAACCTATAACACTTAGAAATGTGATTTCAAGTAATCATGTTATAAACCTAGACCCATTGTGATTTTCTCCTTTAAAACATTCTAAGAATGTATTGGAAAAGTTTCCAATCTTGCCAACGTTGTACACAAATTTAATGTAAACATAAAATCCCTTAAAAGTGGGATCAAGCTTATGGTACAAACGAATGAGTATCCCATATTTAAATTAGAAATCTAAACCTGCCTTAGTGTTCACCTCACGGTTTGTGTTTGAAAATAGCATGTTGTTTTCAAGTGGTTTAATTAAAGCACTTCTCAAATCCCTCTAAAACATGTTACACCAAAGCATCAAAAGAATAATGGCCTCAATTCAAGACTAGGGTGGAAGGAAAGGTAAAATTGACTCCCTACACCATATAGATATTCAACTTAATTGGATATTTAATATATAATTTCATGAAAATAAATAATTTGCAACAAATGTAATCAAACCATATAATTTTAGTAATATTATTCGTGGAATAGAGTTTCGAGAGCAGGAGCAGGAGCAGCCTTCGCGAGAGGAACCAGCTAGCAAGAGCCTCGTGTAGCCTCTGGCCGGCAAGAGGAAGCCTAGAGGCAAAGAGACACAAGGAACCTCCATAGCCATGGCCCTAAGAGGGGGGCACGAAAAGGAAACTACCTTGCCACCAGAGCTAGCCACATTCCGGGATCTGGTTGCAGCGTGCAATAAAAGGCCAACATCCGAAATTCAATAGAAGTTCGTGAAAAAATGGCAATTATCCCCATAGTTGCTCTGCCTACTAAAGATCCTTGCAAAGTAGCATTAAACCTACCAGAAAGAGGACTTATCGGTCAGTTCACAATCTTATGACCCTCGCCAAAAGCGGTTGAAGCCTGGGTTCAAAGGAACTGGCATTCACTGGTCAAAGAAGGAATAAAAATCCATTTCGTCGGCAAAGGATACTATGTATTTGTATTCGAAGCAGCGGATGATAGAAACCTAATATTCATAAACAACCCGTACTTCATGGGGCCTCAAAGACTATATCTAAACCAATGGACTCCAGCGTTTGACCCGACCTAGGATGTGCCCTCAGGCGTTCCGATCTGGGTGAGATTGTCCCACCTTCCTCTTCACTGCTAAAACCATAAATCCTTGGAAACCATAGGCAACAAGCTAGGTAAATACATTGACCGAGCAGAAGAAAGAGACCAGTATTCTTGTGCGCGAATTTGTGTAGAAGTAGACCTAGAGGAAAGTCTCCCTGAAGCCATTAAACTCACGGTGGCTGATTGGTGACACATACAAGTGCTAGACTGTGATAAACTACCATTTAAATGCAGACACTGCCATGGCTACGGGCACTTTGTCAAGCATTGTAAAAAGAAATAAAAGGTGGTAGTTGAGAAAGAGAAGGGAGACCAATGGACTCAGGTCCAGAAACTAAGACCATCTAAGCAACGCAACAGAAACAAAGGGAAAGCAGCCGCCACTAGGAGGGTTGCTCCCCTAGAACCCCAAGCAGAAGGAAGTTCAGTCCTTCCAATAACAAACATATCAACCAATCCTTTTGATATTCTCAACACACCAGAAGAATGCCAAGATCCAACAGATAAAGAGAATGAATAGCAGGGAAACGACATGGAAGAAAACAAAAGGCAAGAGGAACCAATCAAAACCACAAAAGGTGTCTCTAGTTCCCCAACCTATGCAGATATGACAAGAAAGAAGACCCCTCACACATCGAGATCCTCGAAAGATGAAATAACTGAGAGGGCCTTGAAAAGAGTGGGGAGGAAATCTCACAAAGAGGCCAGAGAATAAGAAGCAGAGAGACAGTGATGCCACTATAGAGATGACTATCGGCAAAAATACTAGAACCAAGCCTCCTAAGGGAGGAGCTGCCCCAACCCTTACCAGTAAATAATGCAATTAGTCTCTTGGAATTGTAGAGCACTGGGGAACCCATCAAAAGTTGAAGCAGTGAAGAGCCTACTAAAGTCAAAACTTCTCGAGATGCTCATGCTCCATGTTAGACCCCTATATAATACTACAAGTGTATGTTGGCATTATGATACATATGTTGTAGTTGATGGCAACCCACTCATCTCAGATGATAAATTATAGTGCAGAGAAAAGTTCCTTTCATGTAGATAAAAGTTTACGCACTTTCATGCAGAAAAAAAGTTCTTTTCATGCAATAAAAAAGTTCACGCACTTTCATGCAGAAAAAAGTTCACGCACTTTCATGCAGAGAAAAGCACACGCACATGGGAAATCTTATGGTTGGTTCATGGTATTAGTCCGACAGTTTTTGATACTATGGTTTTGGTCCGTGGTATTGCATCCAAAAGAGTTGAACCCAAGTATTAGGTCCGTGGTATTGTTTCTCAATGGTTTTGGTCCATGGTTTTGAGTGAGGCCTAACCTATAAAAAGGAAATGAGATCATTTGGCTAAACACAGTTGAGTTGAAAATCTTAAGAAGAGCAAGATCTGAATTTCTGATAATCTGTTGGTGAGACATAGTTGAATCTGAATCAAGGAGAAACCGATGCATTATAAGTCAGATCTACTGAAGAGTTGGAGCGGCAACGGTGCAGTGTGGAGTTTCGAAGACTCGTCACGGAAGAAGTGCGGATATTTGCAGGTTTCCTTCGGTGAAGTTGCGGACCTTTCTTGAAATATATTTTCGTTGTCTTTTATTTGTTTCTGCAGAGATCTGGGTTTAAATTGGTGTATGGTTACTAGTGTTATTTTCTGGTTACTGCATTCTGAGAAATTATTTGTTTAAAGGAAATTGGGTGATGCACATGTACTTGATGTTTTGGATCCAGTTTGTAAATTTATGAAGCGTGGTCCCTGGAAGAAAAGAGAAGGTTGTAGCTTTCTGTAGGTCAGCACCTATGTACTAGTATTTCAGCTAGTACAAAAGCTAAGGGGGTTGTAGCTCCCTTCCAAGAGAAGCTGGAAAACGAGAAAGGGTTGTAGCTCTCTGCAGGTTGCAGCCTACGTACTGGCAAAGGACTGCACCAGTACAAAATCATTGTAAAAAGAAGTTTCTTTGAAAGAAGATAGAGACATATTACAGCAGGTGGTTTTTACCCACATTGGGTTTCCACCATATATCTGGTGTTCTTTGGTGTAACTGTCTATGTTTCTTGTTCCTGTTTATTATTATATGGTTCTGACATACATATTAATGGTTAACATTTAAAGAATAAATTACATTAAAATCTGGAAGGTATATACAAGTTTCATTAGTCAGATCTGCAAGTGTTTATTGGAAAAGATTTGATAATACTAATTCACCCCCCCCCCTCTCAGTGTTATTTCCAACAATTGGTATCAGAGCAGGTCCTTCAAAAGAAGCTTGATCGCTTGAAGGAAGATCTATCGTCATGAGCAACTACGAGAGAGAAGCATCGATCAGGCCACCAATTGTTGATGGGACCAATTTCATCTATTGGAAGGTAAGAGTTACTTTCTATCTTCAATCTCTTGGTACAGAAGTCTGGGATATCATAGATACAGGGTACACTTTTCCATCAACAACTCCCACAGATCCGACTGAGAAGAAGCAGTTTGAAACAAATGCAAAGGTTGTCAATACTTTATTAGGATGTCTATCTCAATCAGAATTTGTCAAGGTTATGCATTATAAAACCACAAAAGAAATATGGGACGAGATCGTTCTGAGCTATGAAGGAGATAAACAGGTAAAACGAGCAAAACTTCAAACCCTCATAATTCAGTATGAAAATCTCAGAATGTACAAATGATGAAAGTGTGGTAACTATTTCCTACGAATAGATGAGATTGTTAATTGTATGAAAAACTTGGGTGAAGAAATAAAAGAGGCTGTTGTGGTTGAAAATGTTCTAAGATCTTTGTCTCCTAAGTTTGAATCAAAAGTTTCTGCAATAGAAGAAAAGGGGAATCTACAGAAAATTACCATGTCACAGCTACACGGAATTCTAACCGCTTACGAAATGAGGAAAGGAGGGCCATCAGACAGGAGAGAAGTTGCATTCAAGGCTTTAGGCAAAGGAGATTACTATGAGTCAGGACATATGTCAGAAGAAGAGGAAGAATCAAATTTTGTCAAGAACCTTCAACGAGGTGCTGGAAGATTCGGAGGTAAGTTACCCTTCAAATGCTTTGCTTGTGGAAGAGTCGGTCACTATGCTGCCAAGTGTCCTCATAAAGATAAACTTGACAAAGATAAGGAACCTGTTAGATGGAACAAGAAACAGAATGTAAGTAAGAAAAGCTACTACACTCATGAAGACAGTGATGGACTCTCAAATAGTGATGAAGATGAACGAGGTAATAATTATAGACTTTTAATGGCTTTTGAAGATGATGATTTCATGGATGCTATAGATGAAGAAGGTCTTTATGAAGAGATTTCTAAACTCAAAATTTGTTTAGAAGAGAAAATATGATTATTGATACTCTGCAATTTCAACTGGCTGAAAGGGAAAAACATCATGAAAAGTTAGAATGTGAAATTGTGGGACTTAGAAAAGAGATTGAGAAAACAAAAGCTCTTAATCTTAGATTTGTTAAAGGATCTGAAACTCTAGATGAGATTATCAATGTGTAGCGTTCTCCCCTAATCAAGACAGGTCTGGGATATAATGAAGAAACATCTCAAGGGCAGAAACCATACACCTCCAAAAATTATATTGATGCAGCAAGGAGGAGTGAGCAAAGGCCCAATGGAGATCACCAGGTAAATTAGGGACAATTTACCTCAAGAATAAACAAAGACTACAAGGTAAATCGGGGGCAATCCACCTTAAGGATGAACAGAAGCTACAACTAGCTACAGGTAAATTCTTCTCAATTTGCCTCAGGAATGGATGGCAATAGAAACTACAATCGTTTGGTTGGTAGATTTGATAATCGCAGGAGTTTCTTCAATGGCCAATGCTTCTCTTGTCATAACTTTGGTCACAATGCAGCACAATGTGTTGCCTATAAGACAATCATGACTAGAGAAGCTCAAAAATGAAAAATCATGACTGGAATCACAAAAAGGACCTACAATAACTTTTCTGCCCTTGAAAATGAAATTGAATGTTCTATTTGTAACAACTTCGGTCATGAAGATTCTGAATGCAGGAGCAGGTTTTGGAAAACAACTCAGAAGGAACAAGCCTCAAGTGCCAAAACATGGAAAATGAAAGAACTGCAACCAGAAAGATGTGGTATAGCCTTATATGTGGAAGGGCAGGAAAATCAATGGTACATCGACAGTGGATGTTCAAAACATATGACGGGTGATAAGGAAAAACTTCAGTGATATAGTGCTTTAGAAAAGGAGAAGAAGGTCTCATTTGGAAATGACACCCCTGCGCTCATAAAAGGTAAAGGTTTTGTTCTGTTGAAAGAAAATGTCAAAGCTAGAAATGTTATATATGTTGATGGCTTAAAGCATAATCTATTGAGTGTCAGTCATATGTGTGATCAAGGAACTGAGGTAATATTTCGATCAAATGGATGTAGTGTTCATGATCTTGATACAAGAGAAACAGTGATTAAAGGCATAAGAACTCCAAATAATTTATACATATTCAAAGAAGAACAGCATCAATGCTACTAAACAAGAATGATGAACACTAGCTATGGCACCGCAGATTGGGGCACCTAAGCTTCTCACAAATAAGGAAAGCATGCAAATACCAGGACGTTCGTGGTCTTCCAGACAATACAATATACAAGTCATGTCAGTTTGGTAAGAAAACCAAAACTAACTTCCCTGAGAAGGAAGGATCAGCTAGCAGGCCACTTGAGCTTGTCCACACTGATGTATGTGGTCCATCTAGGAAAAGGTCACCTCGGGGAGAAAAATACTTCATATTATTCATTGATGACTATTCAAGGATGGTTTGGATAGGACTCATGAAGCACAAGGATGAAGCCTTCGAAAAATTCAAATCCTTCAATGCTTTGGTTGAAAACGAATCAGATCAAAAAATCAAATGCCGCAGGTCCAATAGAGGTGGGGAGTTTACCTCAAATGAATTTTTCGATTTTTGTGAAGAACATGGAATAAGAAGAGAATTCTCTACAGCCAGGACTCCTCAGCAAAATGTAGTGGAAAGGATGAACAGAACGGTTCAACAAATGGCTCGTGCTATGCTTGATGAATCTGGAACTCCCGCAACTTTCTGGGGTGAAGCTGCATTTTCTGCAATTGTTATTCTCAACAAAACAAACGTCCGAGTGAACAGCACTCAAACTCCTCATAAGCTCTGGTATGGTGAGACTCCTTCGGTGAAATATTTCAAAATTTTTGGAAGAAAATGCTATATCAAAAATTCTAATGAACAACTTGGCAAGTTTGAACCTAGCGCAGATGAAGGCATTCTCCTTAGTTACTCTCCCCACAGCAAATCTTACAAGTTTTATAATAAAAGGCTTGGAAAAATTGTTGAAAGTATTGATGTAGTGGTTGATGAAGAAGAAAACACTCCTAGGCAGGGAAGATCTGGAGATTTCGAAGATGATGAGGACTATCCATCAACATCAAATCAGATTCATGATGAAGAAGAAGATACCTATGAGGCACCAGAAGACCAGATAAGGATAGAAGAAAAGACTCCATCCAGGTACGTTCATAAGAATCATCCAGAATCTCAAATTTTGGGGCAGAAAGAGGCTGGTATACAAACAAGAAGAACAATAGCAGAAGCTTCAAGCTATTTAACATTAATCTCCTCCACTGAGCCACAAAATGTAAAAGAGGCATGCAAAGATGAATGTTGGGTCAAGGCAATGGATGATGAACTTGAGAAGATTGAAAAGAACAACACTTGAGAGTTGGTTCCTAGACCAAAAGATAAGAATGTCATAGGGACAAAATGGATATTCAAAAACAAGTTGAATGAAAATGGGGAAGTTGTTAAAAATAAGGCCAGAGTTGTTTGTAAAGGGTATGCTCAACAAGAAGGAATAGACTTTGAAGAAACTTTTGCTCCCATTGCTAGACTTGAGGCCATCAGAATGTTCCTTTCTCTCTCTAGCTTTTAGAAATTCAAAGTATTTCAAATGGATGTGAAATCTGCCTTTTTGAATGGAGACTTAGAAGAAGAAGTGTACATTGAGCAACCAGATGGATTCGTTCTTGGAAATGATCCAAAACTTGTATGCAGACTTAAGAAGGCTCTCTACGGTCTTAAACAGACTCCAAGGGCTTGGTACTATCATCTGGACAAATGCCTTCATCAACAAGGTTTTTCAAAAGGATCAGCGGATAGCAATATTTATATAAAAATTGAAAATGACAAATTTCTAATACTTGTTGTGTATGTTGATGATATCATATTTGGTAGCAATGAAGAAGCTATGAGTCAAAATTTTGCCTTGGTGATGCAGAAAGAATTCGAAATGTCCTTGATTGTAGAGTTGACATATTTTCTTGGTTTACAAATCCAACAAAATGAAGGCGGTATATTTTTATCTCAAACCAAGTACCTCAAGCAGATCTTAAAGAAATATGGGATGGAGGATTCGAAACCTGCATGTACCCCAATGGTGGCAGGATGTAGCCTCAGCGCAAAGGATAACTCGGCAGCAGTGCATCAATCAACCTATAGATCTATGATTGGTAGTCTTCTCTATCTAACAGGAACCCGACCAAACATCATGCATGCAGTGGGAATAGTTGGAAGATTTCAGGCAAATCCAAAGGAAACTCATCTTCAGGGAGTAAAGAGAATTTTCAAGTATCTTCAAGGAACTCAAAACTATGGTCTATGGTATCCTAGAGATACATATCTCACTCTTCATGTTTATACAGATGCAGATTGGGCTGGAAGCGTGGATGACAGAAAAACACTAGTGGTGGTGCATTCTTTATGGGTTCCAGATTAGTATCTTGGTTCAGCAAGAAACAGAGTTCAATTGCTTTATCTACAGCTGAAGCAGAATATGTGGTTGTTGCATCTTGTTGCACACAGCTCTTTTGGATGATGAAAACTTTGCAGAATTTTCAAATCACTTGTACTCCACCTATCTCCATCCTATGTGATAATACAAGTGCAATCAACATTTCAAAGAACCCAGTCATGCATTCAAATACCAAGCACATACCGATCAAGTATCATTTTCTCCGCGAACAAGTGTTGGAACAAAAGGTCAAATTGGAATATGTTCCCTCCAAGGAACAAGTCGCTGATATTTTCACCAAACCACTACCCAGGGAGACATTTGAATACCTCAGACAGAAGCTGGGGGTAGTTGATGCATCATCTTGCTGTTGAAACCTGTCTGTTTCAGAGAAATATGATTGTACGCGAGTTGCATGAGGAGGATCCGCGTAAATACGCCGGTTTATGCAGATACAGTCGCGTATATGATGGTTTGAAAGAAATCAGTGGGGACAGACTCTAGTTGAAGAGAGTCTGATATGGGTCTAACAGAGACCATCTGGCACAGGTTCAGGGGGAGCATATATTCTTCTAATGATGCATTGTTGGCATTATCTTAGAAGTCCTTGGTTTGATTTCTCAAGAGTTTTCTGGTGGAGTAGATAAATGTGTGTTGGTCTGAAGGATGATTCTGCTAATGATAGTTGTTCTTGTCTCTATGTCATGTATTTCTCTTCATATCAAGGTCATGTAACGGCCTATTTTGGTTTCCCTACTATCCCTGGGATGAATGATTTTTGTTTATCTTGTGTATTCCCACTTGGATGGGAGATGGATGTATGTATGAGTCTTGATGATAGGAAGGTTACTTATGATGTATGGAGTCATGTTCTTGCAAACAACGTTTCAGCACAGAGCATATACAAAGGGGGAGCTCGTTCAGAGTTTTCAGCAGGTACTCAGGGGGAGTATGGTAGTCCGCCTCTTTGCCCTTGATGTCAAAAGGGGAGAGTGATTAGTTGTTGTTGCCATCAAGTCCAAAGGGGGAGATTGTTGGCATTATGATATATATGTTGTACTTGATGGCAACCCACTCATCTCAGATGATAAATTATAGTGCAGAGAAAATTTCCTTTCATGCAGAGAAAATTCACGCACTTTCATGCAAAGAAAATTTCCTTTCATGCAAAAAAAAAAGTTCACGCACTTTCATGCAGAAAAAAGTTCACGCACTTCCATGCAGATAAAAGCACACGCACATGGGAAATCTTATGGTTGGTTCACGGTATTAGTCCAACAGTTTTTGACCCTATGGTTTTGGTCCGTGGTATTGCATCCAAAAGAGTTGAATCCAAGTATTGGGTCTGTGGTATTGTTTCTCAATGGTTTTGGTCCATGGTTTTGAGTGAGGCCTAACCTATAAAGAGAAAAGGAAATCATTTGACTAAACACAGTTCAGTTGAAAATCTTAAGAAGAGCAAGATCTGAATCAAGGAGAAACCGGAGCATTATAAGTCAGATCTACTGAAGAGTTGGAGCGGCAACGGCGCAGTGCGGAGTTGCGCAGACTCGTCACGGCAGAAGTGTGGATATCCGCAGGTTTCCTTCGGTGAAGTTGCGAACCTTTCTTGAAATATATTTTCGTTGTCTTTTATCTGTTTCTACAGAGATATGGGTTTAAATTGGTGTCTGGTTACTGGTGTTATTTTCTGGTTACTGCATTCTGAGAATTTATTTGTTTAAAGGAGATTGGGTGATGCACATGTACTTGATGTTTTAGATCCAGTTTGAAAATTTATGAAACGTGGTCCCTGGAAGAAAAGAGAAGGTTGTAGCGTTCTGTAGGTCAGCACATATGTACTAGTATTTCAGCTAGTACAAGAGTTAAAGAGGTTGTAGCTCCCTTCCAGGAGAAGCTGGAAAACGAGAGAGGGTTGTAGCTCTCTACAGGTTGCAGCCTGCGTACTAGAAAAAGACTGCACCAGTACAAAATCATTGTAAAAAGAAGTTTCTTTGAAAGAAGATAGAGACATATTGCAGCAGGTGATTTTCACCCACATTGGGTTTCCACTTTATCTCTGGGGTTCTTTGGTGTGATTGTCTATGTTTCTTGTTCCTGTTTATTATTATATGGTTCTAACATACAGATTAATGGTTAAAATATAAAGAATAAATTACATTAAAATCTGGAAGTTATATACAAGTTTCATTAGTTATATCTGCAAGTATTTATTGGAAAAGATTTGATAATACTGATTTACCCCCCCCCACTCTCAGTATTATTTCCAATAGTGTAACCCCTTATTGTTATTAGTAAAACCCCCTTATTATATTGTTGTACCCATGTAGTCCCCATATTGTTATTATTGTGCCCCATAGAATCCCACTATTGTTATTATTGTGCCCTTACATTATTATTGTTATGTCCGCTTTGATTATATTATGACCCCTTAGACTCTTATATATAGAAACGAGGTATTGTCATTTGTATCATCTAAGAATTGTTCATTTGTTTAATGTAAAGGAGGTTTCCCCCTTGAAAAGGCTTATTTATAAGGCGTTGATCTATCTTTTCTATCTTTTTGTAAGCTGATTTCTTAACATTTGATATAAGAGCTTTGGATTCTAAGGTTTTGTTGCTCCAAATAGGTCATCGTCGCATTTTTGCTATAACTTATTTTCTACGATGTTTTAGAAGCAAATAAAAAAAACCCATTTGAAAAGAACTCGCGATGATCCTCGGGTATGAACTTCAGAGCTTGTATAGCTATATTTACAGAGATATGATCTGAGGAAGTTAGGGTATTTGGGAGATCCAGAATTTCAACTAAAACAGGTCATCATGGGATTTTCACTATAAATCGTTCACTGCAAAGTTTCAGAAGCTAAAAGATAAACCCATTTGAGAAGAAATCGATCTGAACCGTGGATCCGAATTTCGGACCCTGTCTCACTATAGTTTTGGAGATATAGTCTGAAGAAGTTAGGGTTTTTTTAGACCCCCGAATTACATTCCAAACAGGTCACCTTCGGAAAATCGTCATAACTATCTCTCTGAGCATCAGATTGAACTTTTGTAAGAAGTTACAGAAAGAGGACGAACTATAGTTTCTTGTGTATATTTTTCAAATCTAGAGGTCAAAAAAGTGAGACGTGGTAATTCATACAAGTTCACTCCTCTGAAAATGTATATAATCAGGTCATCTTGGGAGATTGTGCATAACGCTTTCTTGGGGAATCCAATTTTGATTAGACTGGTGGCATTGGAAAAAGCACACAGAGGGCTACTGCAAGTTGCAATTTCAGAACTGGAAGAACCGAAATTACAGAGTTATAATCGTTTCAAGATCGAGCTCCTAAAATCAAGAAAATACGATATGAGAAAGTTTGAAGGTAAGGATCCGATAAATTGAATACTACATATTGAGCAATATTTAGATCTACATGAAGTGCAACTGTTACAAAAAATATGTATTTCATCTTCATATTTAGAACCAGATCAATTTTTATGGTATAAAAGTCTTTGTTCTTTTAAACCACTTGTTACGTGGTCAATTTTCACAGAGGAAATGATAGCACATTATGAAGATACAAAGAGAAACACCTTCTTTAGCCAATTGATAAATTTCAAACAAAAGTGTTCAATCACAAAGCACATTGGGGACTTCAAAAAATTGAATATAAGGGTAAATGATATTCCAGAGAAGCAAAGAATTTATGTCTTCATATGTACTTTAAAAGATAACATTCAATATGAGGTTCGTCTTTGGAAACCTGATTAATTGGAGAAGGAATTCAGGTGCGAAAAAAAAAAAAAAAAAAAAAAAAAATAAATAAATAAATAAATAAATAATAAAAAAATAAAAATAAAAAAAATAAATAAAAAATTAGAAGCACAATGATGGAAACAAGGAATCCCACCACTCATGACTATAATTATGGAAGTGTTTCTTCTCCTAGACTTCCACAACCTACAAGGTTTACACTACAACAATTGAAAAAAAAAAAATGGGCTTTGTTACAATTGTAATAGTAAATGCAATAAAGGTCATAAGTGTGATGAAAAGAAATTATTTTACAGAGTATGAAAAGGAGGAAGAAAAGAATCAAGAAACATCAAAAGAAGAGGATATACTCTAGGACCCATCTCCAAAGAAAGAAGAAATGAATCCAACCATATCTTGTAAAGCATTGGAAAGAATTACCCCTCCTCAAACTCTCAAGATAGAAGGACATATCAAGAAGAAAAAGGTTCAAAAAGTGAAATATCACATCGAGAAAGAAAAAATGAATCCAATCATATATTGTAATGCATTGGCCGAAATTACCATTCCTCAAACTATCAAGATAGAAAGACATATCAAGAAGAAAAATGTTCAAGAAGTGAAAGATTACATCGAGCATCAAGAAATGAATCCAACCATATCTTGTAAAGCATTTGAATAAATTACCACTCCTCAAACTCTCAAGATAAAAGGACATATCAAGAAAAAAAGGTTCAAGCAGTGAAATATCACATCGAGCATCAACAACAAGTTCTCCAACTTTTAAAGGATAATGTCACTTCGGTGCAAAATCAAATGAAATAACAGGGAGATCAACATCGCAGTGAAAAAAGTTTTGATGTAAGTGATTCGGTATTTTGACGGCTACATCTCAAGCAAGCTATTTATGAGAAGGAAATGTTGGCAATACTACATGCACTTAAAAAATGGTGACCTTACCCAATGGGAAGACACTTTAAGGTAAAAATGGATCATGATAGTCTTAAATACTTTTTAGAACAAATATTATCTTTAGAAAAAAAAAAATAAATAAATAAATAAAAATAAAAAATGGGTCACAAATATGTTGAGTTATAACTTTGACATCATCTATAGAAAAGGGAAGAAAATTTTTGTTGCAGATGCACTCTCAAGAAAGTATGAGGATATGGAATCATTATTTTGTGCTATTTCTATTATCCAACCAAATTGGATAAACAAAGGAAGGGATGAATGGAAGAAGAACAAAGAAGTGTGGCCACTCATTCAAAAGTTGCAGAATATCCCAATTCAAACAATATTCGCAGAACTTGAAGAGGAAGGAAAAATCATATTGGAACCTAGAGCAGTCACATAAATAAAAACCCGACAATTACGAAATCGATCAATTTTAGAGTATCTCATCAAGTGGAAGAACTTACCCACTAAAGATTCCACATGGGAGAACAATAATTTTATATAGAAGCATCAAGAATTACTCAAGCATTGAGAACAACACTTTTTGAAGGAGAAGGGCATGTTAAGCTCCTATACTACTAGTGTAACCCCTTGTTATTATTAGTACAACCCCCTTATTATATTGTTGTACCCATGTAGTCTCATATTGTTATTATTGTGCCTCATAGAAGCCCACTATTGTTATTATTGTGCCCTTACATTATTATTGTTATGTCGGCTATGATTATATTATGACCCCTTAGACTCCTATATATAAAAATGAGGTCTTCTCATTTGTATCATCTAAGAATTGTTCATTTGTGTAATGTAAAGGAAATTGCCCCCTCGAAGAGGGTTATTTATAAGGCTTTGATCTATCTTTTCTATCTTTTTGTGAGCTGGTTTCATAACACTCCAAGAGAATAAAATATAAGGAGAATCCCTTCTCGAACTCAGCAAAGAAAAATGGAAAACAAAAGGAGAAAAGCAGTAAGTGCTAGAGGTACATGCAGTGGGTTAGCCACTCTCTGGGAGGCTGACAAATTCCATCTTGAGAGTTCCTTTCAGACGCAACACTGGATTTACACAAAACTCTGACACCTTCAAAGTAAGATAAACATCTCTCTTTAATCTCTATGTTCCAGTGCTCTATGTAGAAAAGGAACAATGCTAGCACACCTTGATTGATTTTTTGGAAGCCTACTCCCTCAATAGTATAATTATTGCCAGAGACCACAATCTAATCCTAGACCCAAAGGAAAAAATAGGAGGAACCAGCGGCAGGGATTGCTTCCTACCCTTATTGGACAACCTGATTCAACAATGGTACTTAATGGACTTCAAGCCAAAAAAGAAAGGCGACACACCTAGAAAAACCACAGAATATGGGAGGATCATATCTCAGCCAGGCTGGACAGATCCCTTATTCAGAGTTCCTTCCTCTCCGAGAAGATGATCATTTCCACAAAAAAATTGTCAAAGTGAAACTCAGGCCATAAGCCCATCCTCCTTCCGATGGAAGAAAAAGAAAACGTGGGATCAATCCCCTTCCGATTCAGTCCACTATGGGAAAACAGGGAAGGGTTTTTGGATATAGTGAACAAGGCATGATCCACTCCTATTCAAGGATCACCTAGCTATTTTTGGGAGAAAAAGATAAAAGCCACCAAAATAGCCCTCAAGCAATGGATTAAAAAGTGCATGGTCTCCCCCGCTACCCAAAGAAAACAGATCACCAAGCAGTGGTTGGATCTTCAAATGGGCCTGGAGACACAAGACATAACTAGTGCAGATATTCATAGGGAGCAAGGACACCAAATCAGCACCCTTCGGACATTTAGAGAAGAGGAAGAATACTTTAGGCTCAAGACACGCAATCTCTGGCTTGAGCCTGGAAACAAGAATGCAACGTTCTTCCATAAGCAAATTCGTACCCGTCTCTCTAGAAACGACATTGCTGAAATCACCTCGCCAGACAAGACTGTTCTTAAAGGCACATCTATGATAAAATAAGCGTCAACCTCTCACTTTAAGTTGTTGTTAAAAGAAGAAGGCATGGAGGATAATGAGGAAGAGCATGACTTCCTCGAGCATGTTTCAAGGATGGTTAACAAGGAGGACAATGCAAATCTCCTGAAGCCATTCACTGAAGAAGAAATCAGCGATGTCATATGGAAGATGGAACTAGACAAAGCCCTAGGACCAGATAGATTCTCAATACACTTTTATAGACTCTGTTTGGATATCATCAACGCTGATTTGCACTGAATGATCAAAGAAGTCATTCGGAAATCCAAAGTGGGAGGAAGCACAAATTCCACCTTCCTAACCCTAATTCCCAAAGAAGCCAACTTGGAGACTTTCGACAAATTCAAACCAATCTCGCTTTGCAACGCATCTTACAAAATTATCACCAAGATATTGGCCAATAGAATAAAACCTCTGTTGGACAAACTCATCTCTCCCAATCAAGGAGGGTTTGTCAAAGGAAGGCATATCCTGGACAATGTGATCTTGGTGTAGGAAATCATCCATTCCAGCCACCAGTGCAAAGAACAAGGTATGCTCATCAAACTGGACATGGTGAATGTCTTCAATAGAGTAAGACATTCCTTCCTTCCCCATGTTCTTTCTACTTTTGGTTTCAATGGTGAATTTGTTAAATTGACTAAATCATGCATTGGAGAACCTTGGGTAGCCCCTCTAGTAAACGGTAGACTTGCAAACTACTTCAAATCTACAAGGGGAATCAAGGAAGGCTACCCTTTGTCCCCCTTCATATATATTCTGATGGAACTTCTTCAAAGAACAACTTTACAGAATACCGAAATGGGAAAAGAATCATATTGTGGAGGACAAGATCATGGGTCTCCAACCCCTAACCCTGGCACCAGATATCGCTGACTTGCGTAATTGGCTCTCCCAAAAAGGTATTCACAAACTTGCTGATATTTGTACTTGGGAATCAAAAAGTAACTGGAGTAACTGGGACCTTCATTGCCCTCTTGAATGGATGCTCCCCCAACTTCACCAATTATTAAATAAACTCGCGGGACTGGCTCATGTGCACATGCATTCGAGGGACACGTGGGGCTGGGGGAAGACCGGAACTTAATCAGCATGGCTATGCTTTGTAGCTCTCTAAGAACAACAACATCAAATCCATTCTACAAAGTTGTAGCACCATATATGGAACCCATTTGGACTCCCAAAAATCAACTTCTTCAGCTAGAATCTCATGCACAAAAGGACCCTCACAGGGGAAAACTTAGAGAAAAGATAAATCGTAAGTCCTCACAGATGTCCTCTCTGCTGCAAGGACCAGGAAACGATCGATCATTTGTTCATTGAATGCCCTTTTTCTCAAGAGGTCTAGTTGCAAGCAATCATGGGGCTCAACTCCCAAATCTCTCAGCGGTCTTCGATGGTTAGTATTTTCGCAACTTTGAAAGATCAATATCCACACCCTTTGAACTGCAACTCAACTTGGACTAAAATCTGGAATGAAATCCCAAAATATATCTGCGGGGGAATCTGGTTGGCTAGGAATGAAACCATATTCAACAACAGACTCCAATCCACCATCACAGTAATTGTCAAGGCCAAAGCCTTACTGTTGTAAACTATTGAAAATAGACCTCATAAGCTAGACAACTCCCTACTCCCTAAAGAGCTAAGCTGGCTAGGAGAGTCCTTGAGACGGGCAAGCATCAAAAAGAATATCCACTTTCCTAGCCATAATCCAGAGTGGCATCTTCGGATCTTTGAGGTGGATTTTAAAAAATGGTGGAAAAATCAGAGAAAAGTCACGATTTTCTTCGATAGAGCATCCAAAGGAAACCCGAGGATATGGGGTAGGAGGAATAATTTATTCAGCAGATGGACAAAAACATGACAACTTTAGTTGGGGTCTAGGACAAAGCACCAAGAACCAGGCTAAGATCCTAAGTCTGCTCAAAGCGTGTTAGCTGGCTCAAAGGAAAATAGGGAAAACCTTCAAATATTCAAGGAGTCTGAAATCCTGATTAAAACCCCTAATAAAGGCGACCAACTCAATAGTTATGCTCTAAACAAGACCCTAGAAAAAATAAGAAAGCTAACCCAAAACTTCAATTCATGCTCTTTCTTTCTTGTCCTGCGAGCCCAGAACAAGGAAGTTGAAACAATGGCTAACAAAGGATGTCTGCTAGCCCAAAGTATGCTATTGAACAATGAAGAGAAAGCAGAAAGGCACCCAATTCCATAACAAGTTAGGTGAGCCTCTCAAGGACAGATTCCCGCAGACCAAAAGTTGGCACAGATATAGTTCCACTGACGAAGAAGAGTGGCTCACTTCTCGACACGTTTTCAGCTTCCCACATGGGCCAGCAAGGATGGGAATAAAACAAGGCGCAAAATGGTTTCCATTCAGAAGAAGGCTTCGATGGCCGAGATGCGTAAGCTCGGGGCGAGGGATGATCCGACGACCATCGCACGCTGGAATAGGCGGGGGGCTAAAGATGCGGGGAGTGGTAAGCAGTATTCTTTGCACCGTTTTCCGCTAACTACTAGCAATTCACGAATCGGGTGCGATATTCCTTTCAGCATGACGGGTGGCCAGAAAAAACCACCTCATTGCGTGCTCCAACGTATTTAATGGCCAGTCAGCATTTGGACGCCATTATCGTCGGATCAGGGTGGGGGAAGATCTGACGAACATCGCTCGCTTTTCTTGGTGGGGTCTTATCCAAATCGTGGGGCCAGGTACGGAGACGACTCTGGTTAAAGCTAGGTCAGCGAGGGACGTGATCACTGTCATATCTGGGGGGGTTCGATCTTACGGTCATCACGCTTCACAATTGAAGGGGAGTTATTAAGCCGAGAGTGGTAAGCTGGTTTCATCGCACCGCTCTTGGCTGCTTCGCAGTTTTGTATGAATTGGACATGATGCCACTGAAGGGTCGACGCGTGGCATTACAAAACCACCCATATTGCCCACTCCTAAGGAGATAAAGGTCGGAAAGCGATGGACACGATATGCGTCGAATCTAGGTAGGGGTAGATAGAGTACAGTGGAAAAGACATGCTTTAGTTAAACTCATTAAATATATGCAAGTTTGTAATTTGACCGTGGAACATAGTTTAAGTGGGTTGTATTTCAATCTAGAAAAGCCCCAAAGTTTCAAAGAAAAAAGGAAAGAAAGACATAACTCTAAGCCAACTTCAGCAAAGCAAGAATCTCTCAGCCTCCCAACTACTTTAAAATCAGAAGCTAACATCACTTACAAAAGCCAAATTAGGAGGACCCAAATGAGCCAAATTTCTCGCAACTTTTTGTATTCGAGGTCGTTTGACATGCTCAACCTCTTTTGATAAATAAAACTTAACCATTTATTAATAATATATATATATATATATATATATATATATATATATATATAATATATTTCTGAATTAGACTAATTCTATTAATCAAAAATATGGTACAAGATTATACAATCAAGAGAGACAGAAAACCGACAACCGGAAATGATAGAACTATCAACCTCGGTTCCAGAGAAGGAGTGAAACAAGCAAAAAGCTACAACATATCGCTGAAAGAAAAAACACTGACTTCTACCCAGAATGCACAGACACCTCAACACGAAGCTTTTTCCCTTTCCGTTTTTTGACTTCAACCCAACCATCCTGGGGTGAGTGAGCCATAACAACTTGAAAATTGGGGATCTCCACCATGGGGCCCTCCTTTTCTGAATCAGAGGAGGAGGTCAAATGGACGCATTTCTGCGCGATGACTGTATCGGAGAAATGTGTCGAACCATCGATGGAAGGGACCACGGAATGAGGGGCTTGATCCAAATCTGTATCACTACCTTCATCTTCAGAGCTAGAGGAATCAGAATCCACGACTGGAGGTGGAGAGCAAGGAGCCCATCGTTTGGACTTGGGCTTGGAGAGGTTATCCTTATTCTTTTTTGCCGGGAGAGAGGGGGAGGAGTTCTGCAGATGCCCTGATTGGTGGCAATGGCGGCAATGGAATGCAGTATTTTCGTAATCCAGTGTCTGGGCCTAAACATAGTCATTTATCTTGAGATTGATTTGTTCTGGAAGTCCTTTGCTCAAATCTAACTCCACACATATTTTTGGATGTGTAGAGACCTTTATGTTCCCGCCAGAAATCTCCCATAATGAAACTGCCTAAGGTGTTGCCTATGGCTTCAAAGGCAACACCATGCCATAAGTGGGCAGGTAAGTTTGGAAGCCTGATCCTGGTAATGACAGCGATTGTTGGATCAAAATCTTGGAACCAAGGAGTCAAGAAGAGCCCTGCAGTTCCCATGAACCAAGGGCCCTCTTCTAAAGCCTTTTCATAATGCTCACTGTCATAAAATAGAACAATGAAGTATCCTTTTAAACAGAAACTGATCTTGTAATGATGAGTCCAGTTTGCATGGATCCATGCATAGAGATCCTGAGATCATGGCCATAGTCCATTAAATCTGCAAATGATGGCTCTTTCTGCAAATTCTTGGAGCAGGTTTGCAGGACTTTCATTGGTGATTTCAACAGAGGGAACTTCCTCTATCTTGTCAACCAAAAAAGGCTTAGGTTTAAGACCTACTGGGGGTTTGGGATTCTCAGAGTGTACTACATCTTTGTAAGAGAAAGGAGGAGCAAAGGATCACTGTCCCACTGCACCTCCTCTCAGACGAAGGGATAACACCAAAGCGTTGTTTTTGGTAATGCTGTCAGAAGAGAGGGGAAGGTGGTCTTCAAGTTGTCTACCTTGAAAGAGAAGTCTCTGAAGCCCTGAAGGGATCCCAATCTGCCAATCTAGATCCAGCTTGAGATCCAACACCAAATCTGAAGAACTGACCCATTACAAGATGGTTCTCCCTGAAGGTAGAGAAATTTAGATCTGAAAGGAGTCAAAGAAGTGCCCAAACATAGTGCCAGGGCCTCTTGTGCGTCTGAGAGCAGATCTTCCATGGCGATGAAAGGGAGGGAATTTCTCCGGAGAACTAGATCTTGAATTTCCCATATCTAACCCTGAGATTCTACTCTGAGCTGTTTTCTCACCTCTAGATAGCTTATGCAGTGAT
Source organism: Pinus taeda (assembly GCA_000404065.3). Taxonomy (NCBI): domain Eukaryota; kingdom Viridiplantae; phylum Streptophyta; class Pinopsida; order Pinales; family Pinaceae; genus Pinus; species Pinus taeda. Next base: position 55,225 of record APFE030263325.1, on the reverse strand, counting down.
TGGGCTTCCGTCTCTGGCCAACATGGGGGTCGAACTTCAGTATGCGGGTCTAAATCGAAGAGTCCAGGGCTCAATCTGTGCAACATACCCCGGATCAAGGCATAAGTTGCCCAATCGAGACTCATCAGCGGCCTCTCAAACATGTAGAAAATAAGATCTGCATCGTAGAGGTGCCTGATCCACGAGTATTTCTGAAGCAAAGCCACCCCTTTTAATACGAGCGGGAGAATGTCAGTATATTCGCCACCTGTATAAACTCGATATGCAGCAGATCAAGCCGGATTCGCTCCTCTGTGTTTCTAATAAACCCTAACGGCAACAAATAACCTAAAACCCTCACTCTCGTCGGCGCGATGATGACCAGTGCAAATCCTGCGATATCAGTCTTCTGGCCTGTGGTATCATCGTGGGCTTGGCAGACATGGGTAAAGCGAAGAGCCATTATCGTCGCAACAAAGCTCAGAGAAGGTTCTTAATGCTGTTATGGCGTGTTAAAATATATATATATTATTTATAAAACAATATTTATTTAAATCAATTATTTATAAATTATTGCTTATTCTCCCATCTTTGTTTAATCTTAAATATCTATTCTCTAAATTATGAATATTTCAAGTATTCTTTTAAAAGTGACTTTATGACCAGAGATTTTCACATGGCAACACCAAAAACGTGACTAAAGTAATGTTTAAAAAAATTAATAATGTGTTAGTTAAGATCGTTGGATAGGTTAAGGAATTACATGTTGTCCTGCTATGGTATCAAGGTCTTCCCCTCAACATTATAATTCTTTTAATCTTATATTTAGGAAAGTTGGTGTAATAGTAAATCAATAGTGTATGGAAATTATATTTAGTAGATTTCCATTGGTATAAAATAATTATAATTAAAAAGGAAAATAAATAAAAATATAATTTTGTTGGTTAGATTGATAGATTTGTTTATTTTGAAATAATATTTTTGGAATTTTAATTTAAATATTAGTTAAATTATTTTTATTATGTTTAATATATCATTTTAATCAAGGTGGGGAATTGCACAAGGGACTTTATATCAAAGAATATTTTAATAAAACACTCCAACACTATTTATCCAAAACCCATAGACATCAAATTATATGATTTTAACTTTCACAAAATATTTTAAAATATTCTTAATAATAATTACAAATCAAAAATTAAAATTTACTTAAAAAGAAATTATGTTTTATTATTATTATTATTTAATTAAACCGATTATTTAAAATAATATTATGAACACAATTTTTTGAGTATATAATATTAGGAAGTCATAAGATAGTGTTGATCTATGATATTATAACAAATTTAAAGTGAAAATTTTCCATAACTACTTGGATGAATATCAAAAGAAAGATACGTAAAAGATTTGGAAATACCTATGATTAAAATGTTTTTAGTATACATTTAATTCTTTAATGAGGTAGAATAGAAAGTTACATGTTGTACATTCCAGGGTCTTTAATTAGAATATAAATTTTTAACTTCAAATACACGGAAAAGGGGAAAATAGGACAATAACCCTACCCATGCAACTTTCTTTCACGAATCACAACTAATTTTTGGTATTGTGTCAGTTTTTTTCACATCTTACATCCTAATTTATTAGTATACGAAAGTGGTGGTATACCAATAAATTAGTATACGAAAGTATTGGTTAAGGTATTAGTATCCTAATTTATCAATAATATTGGTTAAGGTATTATATTTCCATAAGGCAACTAATTTTAGGTATTGTGACGTTTTTTTTGCACCTTACAACTCCGTTTATTAGTATACGAAGGCTATAAAGCGGTGGAAATAGAAGATAAAGAAGACTTACCAAGTAGAAGGCCCTTCTTTAGAAAAGGAATTGCTGTTGTTCATGAGGTTAAATATAAAAGTTCAAGAGGTTTAATTTATCTAGTTATATTTTATAAGAGGTTTATATTAAGAATTACATTAAATTTATTAGTGAATGGAAAGTATATATATATTAAAATAATAATAATAATATAGCCAAAATTAAAACAAATTTTTATGAGTTCTATATTGAAACGGGTTGTTGGGCAGTTCCTAAAATACCATGGATGGAAAGGATCTGTTATTTATGTGAGAATATGAACATCAAAAATGAAAATCAATTCCTTTTAAAGTGCTCCACATACAACCACATTAAATCTCAGTTTCATAATTTTTGTTGCAACACTGACTTTCCTAGCCTTTTACGATGTCAAAATTATAGTGAACTCGGGAGGCTTCTCTCCACATACAAATATCGATGTAAACACATACATCCATATAAAGCGTACATCCCTGTCTTAGTAGCCTCCAATACCTTGTCAAAGTTGTTAATGACATTGTTAATACCTTCAAGGGTTTCCTCCTCCCAATATTCCATAGTAAGATAAAAGAGACGAATCCACACAGAGGATGCAAGGAAATCTCCCTTCTCTGGATTATACTACTTCCAAAATCAAATGAAAAGCCTTACATTATTGCAAAAATATGACCCTCCTTCAAAACCCTCAATCCGTCTTGGAGAAAATAATTGTAAAGAAACCCTTAGCTCCTAACTCCAATGTTATTTGACCCTAGGGTTTATATTTATTTTAGATCCACCCAATCAAAACCTTTCCAAATTACCATAATCTAATAAATTTGCAAATCAAAACATGATCCTACATATATTTGATATATTCTCTTATCTTATCAAATTTAACCTCGTAATTTGGATCTTGCATTACTTTAAGCAAACACACCTTGGATTTCTAACTTTCCATGATGCACCCAGTGAAGGGTTTGTTGCGAAACCAAAAACCCCAATTCCTCCACTTGCTCTATGGCAAGAATGTCAAAGATGAGAAGATTGACACAGAATACTAGTAGATCCAAACTCATTATAAACTCCTAAAACAATCTAGTTGAATAGTGGGCAAAGGAGTGCAAAGCCCCCTCTCATATAGCCAAGCATAAACGACTATGCCAAAAAAACCCTAGAGTTTGCACAACAAAGCCAAAGTATCATTATGTCGATCACCTATTGGCCAATGATAAATTATTTGTTACTTGTCACGAGTTATATAATAATTTGCAAACTTTCATTTCCATTTCCATGAAATTTGATTTCAAAAATAAAAAACTGTGAAAGATAATATATTAATTTAATTTTCAAAGGAGCTAAATATAAGTTTATATTAAGTTTAGTGTTTTTATTTATAACGATAATGATTAATATTAGTTGAGACTATATTGGATCCATTGTACCTTTAGAAAGTATGTGATTACTTAACTTAGTTTATGATTTCATTTTTATACTAGAAAGATAGGAAGGTTGTTAGTGTGACAAATCTTTTGAAAATGAGATCTAATCGAGATATATACTTTCATCTTCAATCATTTTAATTGATTCTAAAATCAAATTAACTTGAGAACCTGAATCAAACATGAGATTCTAAATTCACTTATTTTTTGTTCATCAACATGAGATTCTAAATTCACTTATTTTTTGTTCATCAACATGAGATTCATTTGCAAAATTTGTAATAGCATTATTTGCAAAGCATAAATTAGCATGAAGGGAACTATTACTTTGTACACCAACAACTCTAATCCTCGTCTTGTCACCGAAATCGAATCCAAAGCCTTGTTGCACTATATCAACCATCTTTTGGTTCTCTTTTCCACCATCAAAGATGGCAATCTTTCATGCCATTGCATTTTTAGAATTGTCCAACACTCAATTTCACAATAATGATTTGAAAGAATTATAAACCTCATCACTATGTAAACATTATCTCAATTTAATCAACTAAATATCCTTTTTATGATGTTCATAAAGTTTGAATATAGTTCTAATTCATGAAAACCCAAGACTTCGCATACTAATATTAATGATATTTCAATCAAAATATAAACTTCATTTATAAAAAAAATAAATCTTTCTCGATTAAATGTAATTTTTATATTCAAATTCCACTTTGTAATATCTGTCTTTAGTAAACTACATATTAATGAATTCTATAATTCATTTATAAGTTATTAATATGTTTTTATACCTTAAAATAATAATTATATTAAAATAAAATCTAGATATTTACCATTATATATAATAATAAAAAATATATAAAATTATATTATTTTGTGAAAAACAAAATTATATAAACTCAACATTTTATTTTATTTTGTGACTTAAATGAATCAATAAATTAGGTCAAGCTAGTCTCATACTCACAAAACCCTTACATTTATTATTTTAACTTCTAACTCTAGTGAACCCATACTTTTACCATTATAGCTTCTAATTGAACCCACAAGGGCCCCAAGCATATGATCCACATGGTTCACATAGTACATCAAGGGATTTGAATCTCAAATTTACACAACTTTATAACAAGGAAATCATCAATTAAACTATACCCATTGGAGCTTATATAAACTAACCATTCATCTTAGCTATAAATTGGTTCAAATCATTTTGAAAAAAAAAAAAAAAAACCTAAGATTATGAATTCAATATCACAAAACACAAAATGGAAGATGCTTTTGAATTTTTTTTTTAAGAACTAATCATTCACATTCAATAGAAATTGTAAAAAAAAACACTTTAAATCATTTTAAATCAGAAAAATAAAGCACTCTAATTAAGAGATATAATTTGGAATAAGAATGTGATTTTTTGTTGTTCAATAATAATAATAATAATAATATCCATTTGTAAGGTCACAGCCAAGCCAGACAGCAAATTTGTGTAGGAGACCTCCTTGTTTGTGGGACAAGTGACTCACCTCCGTGCAGCCATTTCACTGCTAAGTCTACAAAGGCATACATACTCTAACCCCCTCTAGTTTTGAACCTGTGACCTCCTAGGAAGAAACACATGCTCTTAAAATGTACCTCTAGGAGGAAACATGCTCTTAAAATGTACTTTTGAATGCATAAATGATATCACTCCAAAACACTCCAACTTTGTAGATTAGACAATTTAAACTGATGGTTTTTAAAAATCTAGGCTGGATTTTGAACAAAATTGACCAAGAAAAGTGCTCAAAAAAGTATTATTTTGTCTATCAGTTAAACTACCCAAAAAATAAATATGTAATCTAATTCTTTTGTGCTTTGATTTTTTTTAAATATATACTTTTGTCAATTTTTCCTAAAATTTATTTCACAGTTTGTACAATCTATATAATTTTAATACTCCAAAAAAATTTCAGAGAACTAAATTTATTTATTTATAGAAAAATACATTTTAAATAAATAAATAAATAACCAACATCTCACTAAAAACACATGTTACCGAATTCTTAGCATAGAAAAAAACAAAACCTAAAATAATTCAACTTCTTGAAATAAATAAATTATAAATATACCATCACAACATTTTACCTTTTTTTTCATTATATAAAAATCACCATTCTTATTAACTATAAATTGCATTGAAGTACCGGCCCAATATCAGTAACACAAAATGGTTCACAAAAATATTGATGGGTAGTTGAGGCGTTTGACAGTATGGAGCCATTGTACAAAAACGGTTGAATTGATATATGATTAAATCTGCAGAGATGGTTGAAATGAAGTTCAGAGTGTCGTATCAAATATAAGAACGAACGAACGAAGACAATACGTAATTTTTAATTCATTTATCAATATTTTTGTGATACAAAGTCAAATAAATTCATTTCTCAATATTTTGTGATACAAAGTCAAATATATTCCATTTATCAATATTTTTGTTATACAAAGTCAAATCTTTCTCCATGTGAACTAAGTCATTTGGAATTGATGCAAATAAAAAAGCTCAGCGCCTTGTAGGGAGAACAAAATTAAAAACAGATGCGGAAACTTTTGACCTCGAAGGGAGGGTTGCTTATTAAATATTGATGCAAATAAAACACCTGAGCGCTTTGGAAAGCAAAACAAAAATTAAACAAACACATATCGTGATCTTAGAAGTGGCCCAGATGGACGTGTTATTCATTTTATTTTATTTTATCTTTTGTTGGGTTTTGAGAGAAAAAAGATTGGTATCTAGCGATACAATAATTTACTGGGTACATGCATCTTTCTATCCATAAGCCTATGCCGGGCATATTATGGTGACCCTTTTTAAAGCAATTTGGAGTTCATTTGAGCTTTTATGGCATTTTAGATTTCACTGGAGCTTTAATCATATTTGCCTAAAAGTATCAATGTCAATATTTTAATTTATAATAAATTAAATATTTTTTTAGATCTACTAAAACATCATAACTAGTGTCATAATTAATTTGTAAAGAACTCACAATCTAACGATTTATACCTAATTTACATAACGTTGGTGAGTCCAAATAAAAGTTAATCATCCATAAATAAAAGATGTGCTCCTGCTGGAACATATCAGCTGTGTGTAGGCAGAAACTCTACATTTTATACTTAAATCATAAAAGCTTTTACATATGGCCAAAAACAATAACACCAGATAATATGTTTTGTGGAACTGTGTGACCTTACCCAAAAGAACAGCTGGCCACCTACTTTATCAGGAAATGTATATCAGATCTCTAGTTACAATGACTACTCCCTGGTAACTATAGCTAAGTATGAAAAATAGTGTAATTATAGGTTAAGTATGAGAAGATAGTGGTTTTTTTGCATAGTGCTTAATATTTAAGAACAGCTGATCACTTAGGCAAGTATGAAAAGGTAGCTGATCACCTAGGCAAGTATGAAAACTTAGTATAACTATAAACAAGTATGAAAAGGTATTGAGCAAATTATTAGCTTCTTACGTAATGCTTAATAAATAAATAAAAACAACTTACCACCTACTTTATAAAGAAAAATATAACTGACCAACTAGCTTATAAGAAAGGAAAAGTATATCAGATTTTTAATTACAAATAACACTTCCATACTATGAAAAAAGATAATAAGCAAATTACTGACTTACTGTATAATGCATAATATATATTCTAACCAGTGAATAAATAGCCAGCTGCCCAATCAAAATCTGAAAAGCTTCTGAGAAGTTTCACTTTTTCCAGCTGCAAAGCTCAAGCCCGGATCTTGAGATGGTTATGGTTGAATACATGCCAATAACATATTGAAACGGGCCATTTGACGAAGTCACGTCAGTATGACAGAGACTACGACCAAAGAAAGAATGACACAGTAAAAAAACTCTGCGTGCTTGTGTGTGTTCTTCATATCAATGAATAGAAACAACCCCTGAAGAGATACATGATTTAAATTGAATTTCAGACATCCATATAAATACAATGACCATCCATCTTGCAGCCCCATATGAGCACAAACGAGGAAACTTACAAAAGGGTTCACTCGCATTCCATGGCAACCAATATTGGAATGGCGATATTTTTTTTAATCACAGTTGGCCGAGAACACTTGGTCGCTGCACAATCACACTGAGATCCCCTCCTCCAATCCACCGGGAGCGTGGATTCTGACGAGCTGAGCTTTCAGAATGGAATTTAGAATTTCAAAGTCATAGTTGCGCCAAAAACGCAGGTGGTGCCGCTAGGGTTTCAGGATGAAGCAGTTGGGTAATGAAGAGGATGGCGCGCGAGAGGAATAAGTTCGGAGAGGGGCGTGGAAAGGGGAGTCTGGTTGGGCGTCGTTAATGGCGAAGTCCTGCACATGGGGCATGTGGCGTGGAGTCGTAACCAGGCGTCTATACAGTGCACATGAAATACATGGCGGCACTCGGGCAGCATCCGGAGGACCTCGGGCTCCTTGTAATCGTTGAGGCAAATGGAGCACGACACGTCCAGTGGGTGTGGCAGTGCCTGCTTCTCCGAGAAGGTTATCTTGGGGTAAGTATCGAGGGTCCCCTGATCGATCCCAGTCCCTGCTCCTCCTGCGCCCTCCAACCCTGAGGGCCTCTGCACCGCCACCGCCACCGCGCCATCCGCGACACCTCCCCACCCCACCAGCTGAGCCCGCCCGTGCACCCGGACGCAAACATACGAGGCCAGCATTATGGTCGATATCAGCACCAGAATCCCCACCGCTATCGCAATCCCATACCCCAATCCCACCCTGCTCACATCTTCAAGCGTAGAATTGCTGCTCATTTTCTCCCTCCTTACTGCTCGCCCGTCTCAATTTATTTCTCAGTCGGCCATTACTGACAAACCCATGATCGAATCCCACTCCCACTCCGAGCGAATGCAGCTTCTGCAAAACCCTCGTCGCAACTTCCAGTTTCAAGTGCCGTTGGGAAATCAATGGAGGAGCTGCTACACGATGCTCTGAGAGGCAATAAATGGTGTATGTGACGCAACAGTGGACGACGCGGCATCAACTATATTTTAACCCGGTTTTCTAAAAGGCTAAACTTGCGGTTAATCCGGATTTATGGGCGTTGACCTTAACCCTTTTGGGGAGTAGCGGCAATTTGGCCTACCGCGTTCTGGATTCATTCCGGAAATGCAGAGGCATTTAATGGCCTCATTACTCTCATTAATTTACAATACCCACTACAGCCTGCAAATATTTACTTATTCCCATCTCTTCCATGAGTTGACATTGTGGGTGCCAGAGAAATACTTTACTAGTACCAACATTTCATTTATATTAATTTATTGCACTACGATAAATTTTAATGCTATGTAATAGGAGAATGGGGTTAGCGAAACATTAAATATAAAGGATTATTAACATAGTTTTTTCTCAAAATCCTTATAACATTCCTTTGCAATTCAATTGGCAATTATTGCCTTGGAGATCAGAATTTCTGGTTAACGGTGTGTTGTGATTTATTTGTCCGAAATTTCGAGTGAATATTTGAGTGAAATATTTAAAAAAATCATTTTTTGGAAATGGGGTGTATAGTATTTTTAACTTTAAATTGTATTATTATATTGAAATTACTTTTAAATCTAAGATTATTCCACCAATGAAAAAAACATTCCTTTGAAGTGGGATGAAGTGGGATGTATGGTATTTTTAAGTTTAAAATGTATTATTATATTGAAATTTCCAATGAAAAAAACATTCCTTTGAAGTGGGATGTATGGTATTTTTAAGTTTAAAATGTATTATTATATTGAAATTTTAGAAATTCAAAATTTAAGTGTTGTATATTTGAAAAACACATTAATGACTAAATAACAAAGTATTTATAAAAAAACCTAGAGTTTATCATAGTAATATCAAAAGATATAAGAGTCTTAAAATTTTCAAAGTGATATAAAAACAATTTATTTTATCTATTTTTCAAGTAGAAATGAACATAGTGTTTCAAATAAAAAAACAAGAAGATTGAAAGCTAGACATCATGAAAACAACTAAGAAGAGGTGAAATCATTTACTTCAACAACATTAAGATTTGCAGGGTTACAATAACTCAGACTAGCTCATCGTGCCACATTGACCTCAATTCGCTTGAGGCACTTGTTTACATCTTTTTGATAAAACACCACATCATCTGAGACCAACAAGATCTTGTTCTTAGCATCATTATAGCCTTAAAAAACACGCTCTAAGAACAACTTCATCCTCCAATAAAGCTCAATTGTAAGCAAATATTGGTTCTACCAACCATGAGTATGACCTATATCTAGCAACCATTCCTGCACATCCTTCAAAACTTAAAAGTTCGATAGGGATTGACGTTCAACAATAGTATCATCTTCAAACATCCTTATCTCCTCCTAGACCTCATGTAGAATTTATTCCCTAATTGTGTTGAAGTCTACGCCCTCATGCAAGCTCAAGAGCCTCCATGTGAACTATGTACCCCACATCCTCTCTGGAAGTTCACCAACTAATGAACCATTATGGAAAGCAAGGAGAGAAAACATGAACCAACTTTGACGAAAGGAGCAATGGATAAACGCACCCATGTAGAAAATCTGTGGTCACTAGGAGTGACCATGGAAAGTATAAAAAAAAAAAAGCCAAAATTATTGCAGATCAAAAGGAGGAATAAATGTTAGAGATTGTGCCATAAACTAGAAACAATGTTGAATGAGCAAGTTGAGGAAGATTAAAATGAGTGTCATTAAGCTAGCATGCACAAAAGTAATAATAAAAAGACCCAACACTCCACCATCCACTAAACATTATGTATGAGGAAATGAACCTAAATACGACCCATCTCAAACCATAATAACCTTATAATAACCCATCCCTTTCTATTAACTAAACACCACTCTTATTGCTACATCTTCACATAACAATAGAGAATTAAAATACTTCAACCTCACTCATTAAATAAAATAATAATACTCTCACTTAATTTATAAAAAGAAACATCACTCCCTTCCTCATAAAAGCAAACTCCCTACCCATAAAAGAAAAATATAATGCATAATTATTAAATATAAAATTTATCTATATATAAATAAAAAAACAAAATCCCATTCTATAGCTAGGTATAGTTGTCATTCCATTCTATATAGTTGTGAGCATTTAAAGTCTATAATATCTTCATCTAGAACTTAACTTACCTTATATCATAAGGAGTCTTATAATAATAAGATATTAGAGTGCATTGTGAATAATAAATTGTTATATTAAATTATTTATAATTATAAATATTTATATTTATATTTGATAATAAAGTTTATATTAATATACATTTTTTGAAATAAAAATACATATAGAGGTTGTTTTGTATTATTAAAAAAAAAAATTATTTCTGATTTATTATGTTGTTGTCATTAAGATGTTATTAGGGAAAATCGGACTAGTAGCACAGCATAAGTTGTGACTGATTTTTTCACGTTTGTCTTGATGATGAACCACATTAGATGGTTCGAAATGTCGACCAAAAACTCATGATGTGATTAATCCGAAAGAATTTATCAAAAATAGGTGGATATCATATCTATTTTTTCAAAATGTAGTTACATTACAGAATGGGGCAGGTTGCCATGATAGCCTACTTCTATTATATTATAAATAAACATAAGATGAACAATGATAGACATAACCATAGACAACATAAGCAACTAGTAGATTCATTAGGTCATGCATGAACAGAGTTAATTGGTGGTTGAATCCACATGGATGGTATCTAGGTGTCCCTCTTCCACCGTGATCTCTATAAACACAATGTTAGCCAGGTGCTCGACCAAGATGTTGAGATTTTGCTCAAGTTTGTTCAATTTCCTCTAAATGTCCTCAAGATGAACCTGAGTCTTTTGTTGGCTTGCATAGTTTTCCTACATAACCTTCCCCACTTACCAATAAATATCAACTGCATAGAGGTATTGAGTCTATTGGGTACAGGTGCAACTGGTGTCCAATACCAAGTCTCCATCTCTGATCAACATCTCCACATCCAACATATTTGTGTGCCTTAGTCTTGCCTCCTCCTTAGATTCAACCAATTCTCTTTGGGCAACTGACAAGGTACATGATTAGTACTTACTTGTGGCTTCCTTTGTCACAATCTGTGCATGGGAGGTAGGGGCTAGTGTAATGTGATTTTGTGCACATCTCCCCACCCACCTCCATTAACAGTAGAGTTACTTCAACCATGGTGTCCCTGGCCATTGTGAGAAAACACAGCATTGCTCAATCCACAAGATATAGTAAATCGAAATGAATACGTCGCTAACTACTAGAAGCAGGCATAATTGATATGGTTCATGGATTTATGTTTGGGTGTCCCTATCTCTGTCATTGAACACAAATTGAGATCGAATAGGATGAACACGGGAGAACCTAGGATAGATGGGAGAGAACTCGAGACAATCCGGGCAATAAAACGCCACCAAGCTAAAGCACCAAATAGTAATCCAACAACAAAGGTCACTTCTAAAAACCAAGGACTCTCACTTCACTTCCCTATAAAGAATACTAGTTTGGTAAGCCCTTTCCCAAGAAGAAATTTCTTCCCAACTAAATCCAAACTTCTCAAAAGAAATTATATTTACGTGCTTCAACAAACCAACCACTATATATAGATTGAAATTATCTAGTGAAGTAGTGACATAAGGGTTCCCTCACATTGCATATAAAATGTTGTGCCAAACTGTATATGCCCCTATCCAAATATGAAATAGCCAATGAAGGAAACCAATGAAATGAGAGAGGTTATCTGCACTGAGTTCAATGCCTCTCGGAAACTTTCCATTCCTTCAATGGTAAAAAAATTTCCAAACAGGCTATGCCACTTGAATGAGAAAATATGAGTGGCAATGAGTATATCCCCAACTGTCATACTAACATTATGATTAAAATAGTGTTGGTGGTACTCCGTTATATCTAGGGTGTCATCCCCCATGATGGCACTATCACGAATATTGATTACCATCACGGTGGCTTCACTGGGGGAGAAATATCATACCATGTGGGTTCATATTGGGGGATATATATTGAGGAAAAAATGACATAATATATCGGAGAATATATAGGGGGTAAAGGGTTTCTATATTGGTTGGTATAAAAAATGGAGCTCAAAGTTAATGAAAAAATATAAAGGGGTATAAAAAATGTTAATGAAAAAATGGATACCTACAATATCTAGTGGGAGTTGGGGTTTTCTAAATTAGGAAGGTGTACTGGGTTTGTATTGGTAGGGGTTTAAATAATGTTATTTTTAGGCGTATTTTGCAATATGTAGTCAAATAAAGGGTATTGTTTAATATGTCATTAACGCACGTGATAGGTCAGAGGTTCATTGAGTGAAGTCCCTGTGATTTCCATGCTACTTTCTTCTAGTAAGAGTCATATGACCTCTGTTGCACACCAAGTTTCACACAACTCTACTAAGTTGGATGAGACCTCTAACCTCTTACCATGATCACATTTGCCTTCCAATCAGAGGTTACTTTGGCCACGTGTCCCTTCTCGCATCATCCTATGGCTTGTAGAGAACTATCACCCAATGTGGGGCGAGTAATAATATTTATATTATTAAATATGCATTATTACATTAAAGAATATATCCATGTATGGGGTGATTCGGGAATAAAGTGAGGTGAGGAGAGGGAGCAGCTAGTTTCACCCTCATGAAAGAACTAGGGACAACTTGGAAATGACATCCCTCTCTAATAAATACACGAGGATGGAATTAAATTCACCCCCTGATGTGAATGATCTAGATATGACTACATGTCAGCAATGATTTTTTTTGCTAAGGCAAGAGTGGGTCCTACTATTCATTAATTTTTTTTTTTTAAAAGAGACATAGTGTACAAAGGAGACCAAGGAGGTGAGGCCCACCACCGTCTATGGTCCTGAGACGTCACTTCACACCACGGGCCGAGGGCCCACCAAACCGAACAAACAGTCCACCAATGACCGTTCGATCCTCCACCAAAGATCAAGCGGTCGAGAATCATATCGGGTGGCTAACAAGCACACCCTTTAACCTTCAAATCAGACCCGATGAGCCCAATAGACCATGTTTAATAAGTATCGAGTCTGATTTGGGCATTAACTTCTGATCACTTTACCCGCCCGAAATCTATCATTTGCGCACAATCCCGATGAGGTCGTGAAACTAGCCCGGTACTTAACCTCCTGCCCAAACAATTTTGGATCCGGTTCCTCGTTATCTTTCTTTTTGTTCTCCACGCGAAATGCATGGGATTGCTACCATTTCACCAACTTGCTTCCTTATTATCGACAGCCATGTTCCAATGCCTCAGGGTCCCTGTCCTAATTTTGTTGGAAATATGGTCCATAAGTGTATCTTTGACCCATCTAAACCTATTTGTATTCTTCAGCCTGAGTACCATAAATGTGTTCAGTACCAGAAGCAATTCCTACTCGAAGGTCAAATGAAGAATTTAGAGGGATGCCTAACCTCCTGCTCTTGCTTTTCCATCTACTACTTTCCCCCGTGGACCAAACTTTCTTTGTCTCCCACAATCTTCATCCTACTTATTCCCCTTGCTCTGATAGAGATCTTTGTCTAAGGTCGCCTGTCTGGCACACTCTTCCCTCAACTTTCCTTGGGGAATCCCTATCCAGTCATATATAATATTGGTTTTTGAACAAAGCACACCTTCGTTTGCCAAAATATTCGCTAATCTGTTAGCAGTTTTGAGCACATGGATAAAACTAAGGGTTCTCATGTTTTCTAGGTGTGATTGAATGCATTGATAGACTTGCAGTAACCTCCAGTGTCTCGATACTCTGTCTGGTGCTAATCCATTACCAATTTTCTTGACCAAATTAATAATCAATTCAGAATTTGCTTCAATTATGATGTTATGTAGATTAGAGTCCCTTAGGATCTCTAGACAATGTTCCATAGCCATGAGCTCTCCCATATTATTGGTGGCCTTCCCCAAATGATAGTGAAAGATGGTTCCTATGAAACCTTTTTCATCTCTTATGACCCCTCCATACCCGGCCATACCAGGGTTTCCTTTTGAGGCTCCATCTATATTGCATTTCATACAACCCTAAGGTGGAGGTTGCCAAAATTCCTTTTCATCTGATAGATAACTTATTGTCTTGTTTGTGCCCTTAGGGGAGAGCCCTTGGAGTCCCAAATTTAGTAGAATATGCTCATCCTGAACCTGAGGTTGGTTATCAGGGAGGTTTTTTAAAAGGGTTCCTATAGTCTCTCTGAGTTGTCTTATAATTTGAGTCATGATGCTTTGAGGTGATCCAATCTTGTTCTTGAAGATTCTATTGTTGCGTTCCTTCCAGACATCCCATATTATAAAGCCTGGAGCCAAAGCCCACGCCTTGTTGATTAGTTCATTTGCTGAGAAATGTTTCCTCCAATTCCTCAAAGTACTAGTAATGCTGCCAATGTCCCTGTCTGTTTGTTTAAATATTGAAGCCACCCAATTCCATAAGGTGGAGGTGAATGGGCATAGGTTAAGAAGGTGTTCTATAGTTTCCTCCTGTAATTCACATAGCTGGCATCTAGATGGTCCAGCTACCCCTCTTCTCCAGAGATTTTCCCAAGTCAGAATTTTTTTATGCTGCACTAACCACATGAATAGTTTAATTTTCATCCAGTTTTGGCTTTGCCATAGGTCCTTCCATACCTTATCAGAGTTTGGGAAGTCTAGCCATAGGGCTATTCGCTTCGCCTCTTTGAGGTTAAAGTTGCCTTCATTATTTTTACCCCATTTAGTTGATCTAAAGATGTTGATATTAGTATCTTTCTCTGTTCCAAGATGAATGAAAGAGCTTCTGCCTGGGCTTTCAATGGGGAGTCATCACTGTAAACTAGATTCTTCCATTTTCTCCATTTTCCATCACTTCTTTCCTGATCCCAAAATTCATTTACTTTGTGTAACCCTTTATCATCAGTTTCATTCTTGAGATTGACAAATTCTTCTTTTAACAGTTTAGGCTCTTGTTGTCAATTATCCTCCCAAAACCAAGCGAGGTTTCCATCGCTGATCTCCCAGAAACTGTGTTTCTGAACTATGGCTCTGTTTTCTTAGGCTTTGTTCCAAATGTGGGAGCCTTTGATGATTCCTGCCATCCTAATGTAATCCCTTTCATGCCAATTGCCTGCATATTTCTGTTTCCATATTTGGCCCAAGAGGAAACCAATTCTTTTAGCCATCTCCACCATAGTTTTTCCCCCAAGACTTTGTTTAGGGTTTCAGGGTCATCGAGTTCCAAACCTCCATGTATCTTTAGCTTACATAATTTATCCCAGGCTACCAAAGCCCATTTCTTCTTCTCTTCCCCCTTGCCCCGAAGAAAATCCCTTTGGATATTTCTGATGTGTTGCATTACTCCTTTAGGAGCTGGAAGGACTGAAAGCATGAAGATGGGGATAGTTTGAAGGATAGCTTTTGTAAGTACTAGCCTTCCTGCTATATTCAAAGACCTGATAGTCCATTTCCTGATTTTGTCCTGAAGCTTATTAGTGACCAGCTCCCAAAATGCCTTGCTTAGAGGTTTGTTTGTTAGAGGTACTCCCAAATATCTGAAGGGTAGCATATCTTGTTGGAAGCCTAGAATTCTGCTGAGGTTTCTCTGAATAGTAATATCAACATTAAAAAAGAAAATCTTAGATTTGCTTAGGCTTACCTCTATCCCCGCAGCCATAGCAAAGTCATTCAGGATTTGTTTGAAGGCTTGAGCTTCCTTGGCTATGGGTATGCCCTGCAACATGGTGTCGTCCACAAATTGTTGATGGGTCAGGGCATCCCTATTTAAAGTGAGTTTAAGACCCTGGATTTTTCCCTCTCCTTTGGAATGTTTAATCGCATTGCCTAACCCTTCCATCATGAGAATAAATAGGAAGAGTGAGAGTGGATCTCTTTGTCTGAGTCCTCTCGAGAGCTTAAAGGATTGAAAAACTTGGTGTGGTTACAAGGGCCATT
This sequence comes from Pinus taeda, assembly GCA_000404065.3. Taxonomy (NCBI): domain Eukaryota; kingdom Viridiplantae; phylum Streptophyta; class Pinopsida; order Pinales; family Pinaceae; genus Pinus; species Pinus taeda. Next base: position 38,961 of record APFE030263325.1, on the reverse strand, counting down.
ACCCATCTTACCCAGTTATGGTCAAAGCCATATGCTATCAGTACTTCCTTGATGTAAGCCCAGCTCAATTTATCATAAGCCTTTTCTAGGTCCAACTGAATGATCATGCATGCCTGCTTATTGCTCTTAAGTGAGTGTACCACTTCATGTGCCTGTATGATGTTATTAAGAATTTGCCTACCTTCCACATATCCTATTTTCTCCTCAGACACTAGAGTTGGGAGTAGGGGTTTAATTATGTTCGCAATTACTTTTGAAATAATTTTATATACCATGTTGCATAATGCTACGGGTCTAAATCTGTCTAGAGTGATAAAATTCTCCTGCTTTGGAATCAGGGCTATGAAAGAGGTGTTGAGCGCTTTTAGAACAATTTTTTTCTTCCTTGAGTCCTCCACCACATCGAGGATATCATGCTTGACTATTTCCCAGCATGCTTTGAAAAAGTCAACGTTGAAACCATCCGAGCCTCGAGCTTTCCCATTTTTCATTTCTTTGATGACTTCATTGATTTCCTCTTCATTAACTAACCTGTTAAGATTATAATTGTCTTCTCTTGTCACTAGCTTAGGAATGTGATTTGAGAAGTCCTTGATAAATTGAGATCTGTCTATGAGAGGATCCTTGGGTATGTCTTCGAAATGTTGAACTATAACTGTTTCTATTTCTTAGTGTGTGGTGAGCTATTTTCCGTGAGTATCTTTGATTTTTAAAATCCTGTTTTGCAACCTATGATCCATGGTAGATTTGCAAAAAAACCTTGTATTTCTTTCTCCTTCTTTTAACCATTGTACACTCTATTTCTGTTTCCAGAAAATCTCCTCTTGCTTGCATAAGCTTTCCCATTCTTGTTGAACATGATCAGCCTATTCCTTACTCTCCTCTTTGAATCCCTCTGTAATAATGGTTTGGTTAATTTCCTGTAGTTTCTGTTCTACTACATTTTTGGTTTCGAATATATTGTCAAATACATTCTTATTCCAATCTTTAAGCCTTTGTTTGACGTGTTTCAATCTTTGATGTAGAAGGAACATTTTAGTACCCTAAACTTGTGTATCTTCTACCCACCATCTTTTAATATTGTTGATTAAGTCAGTATGGCTAAGCCAAATGTTTTCAAATTTGAATGGTCTGTTTTTTGGAGTTCCTATAAAGGACACTTCAAGTTGAATAGGCCAGTGATCTGAGCCTCCAAAAGGAAGTGTCATAGTTACCAGGTTATGGCCTGTGAGGATGAGGTCCTCTGAGACAATGAATCTATCAAGTTTAGAGGCCACTTGATTTGCACCTCCCCTCTTACTATTCCATGTGAAAATGCCATTACTTGTCTCTGTATCAACCAGTTTCATGTTGTGTATGAAATTCTAAAATGCTATAGAATCTCTGACTAGTGATCTGGTTCCCCCTTTTTTTCTCGATAGAGACCTAATCATATTGAAGTCCCCTCCCAGAATCCAAGGGATATCCAGATGTCTTGCTTTTCACTCTTCTAATAAGTTAGTAGTTTAAGCTTATCGTCCGGTTTTTGTGGACCATAAACATTTGTGAATAAATAAACTTCCTTGTCCCCCAAAGGTTGGATAACCACTGATAAAGAGTTCTTGGATGCTTCAGCATCTAGGATGCCAAGTTTCTGAGGGTTCCAGAGTGTGAGAATCCCTCCTGCTGCTTTGCCTGCTTTAACTTCTAGATATTCATATATGATAAGCCATTTTCTATGTATCTCTCTTATTTTTTCTACTGAACATTTTGTTTCTTGGATGAAAATCATATTTGGATTTTCTTCTTTCATTCTATGGCTAAGATTTATTTGCTTCCTTTTACTTCCTAGATCTCTAATATTCCATGTTGTGAGCTTCATTACGAAAGATTTGTAAATGAGTAACTAGTTATGTCTTTCATCTTACTTGAATCTATCATGAGTTTCCCACATTCTATCAGCAACTCATTCTGTTTTTTCCTACCTCTTTTCCTGCCTAGGTTCCTAGGAGCTAGTCCTGATGTTGCCTTCATTATTTTCACCCCTTCATTGTCCTGACTATCATGGTTTCTTTTAAAACCTGAACCTTTTTCCTGGGTTCTCCATAGGAATAACTGTTGCACTCTATTAAACTCCTCTTGAGGTAATGAATCCATTCCTTTGGTAGTTCCTTGCTCCAGGAACTTTTCTAGATCTAGATGCTCCCTATCAAGAATGTCCTGCAGTTCATGATCCTTTGTTCCCACCTCACTTGGGGTCATCTCTTGGTCCCTATCAAGTTCCATCGTGTTCATAAATTCCTCCTTTTGTTGGTTTTTTTTAGGAATTACCTCCATGCTCTCTTCCTTTTCCTTCTCTGCAGGGCTTTCCTCCAGTATCTGGTTCTCTTTATCATGTTCCTCTTCTTCTTCTAATATATTGAACCTATTCTGACTTAACTGCTTTACCTCATTGATTTTTTTGGTATTTTCTCCCTCCTCTACCTCTGCTCCCCACATTGTTGTAGCTTTCAGTTTCTTTCCCTGATGTTGCTTTAGTTATGCTTTCCACTTTGTTTAGGGGGTAATCTCTGAATAGATGCCCGTGTTCATGACATTTACGGCATCTAAAAGGAATGTGCTCATAATCTACTGCTTGCACCCATTCTTCATCAAAAATTTTTGGAATTATTTCATCTGGTAGAGGTCTAGAGAGGTCCATCTCTACACATATACGGGCAAAGGAGGTATACTTACCCCGCATTGTGGCCTCTAATAATTTTACAAAATGCCCTAGTTTATTTCCTATTGTCTTTAATGATTCTGGTTACCAATAATCTAGAGGTAGGGAATAGAGCCTTACCCAAACCGGGACCGAAGTGAACGTCTCATGCTACGGGACAAAATTCATCACCAAAGGCCACATATAGAGACATGCAGTAGCATAGAAGTACGACCCTCCTTCAAACACCCTGTCTTTATCCTCGATGTTTGTAAAAACTATAGTGAAGAAACCCTTGGATCCAAGGTGCAGATCTATATCCCCCTTAGGTTTCCAATGATTATTTATCCAAACATGTAAATATTTCTCCATAGGCCATAACGCCATGAATTTACAGATGATTGCATAAGTCACCATGTGTTCCCTATGCACCTGTAGCACTAGATCACTTAACACCACTCAGGGTGTGATGGTTGCCCTTGGCTTACATGGTCCAGTCCGATTTGTTGTGTCAGCATTATGATTTCCTTCTTCTATTTGCTTCTCCCTTTTGACTTCTTAGTGCGTATCTTCCTTCCCCTTTGAGCTTCGATTTTCCTATTTCCCTCCTCCTAGAACCCCGGTTTCAGTCCCCAGTGGTTTCTTGAATCTATTAGCGACTACCTGACTGTAGGAGGGAGTGGAACTCCCCCCTCTTGCCTCTCCATGGTTCCCAACACTGAACTTCTACTATAAACCTCAGCTCTGCGATTTTTTTCTTCGTATCACAACTAGCGACTTCTACATGTCAGCAATGTTAATTGTGCTCTGCATAAGAAATTGGAAACATGAGTCACCATTGATGGAATTTATCACCATTAGACACCCAACCATGTGAAGAGGAGTGATGGTAGCTAGAATCAAACACTTGCCTCATTTCGTATACTTAGCATTGGAGAATTGTAGATAAAGAAATTGTTCCAAGTCCATTGATGTAATTAGAGCTTTTCTTGTTTTTCTATTTGCACTAGTCTAGAGGAAGGAGCAGAGCAACCTGCCCTAGGTACTCCTTCCCACTCTCCACAAACTGAAGTGAATTGTAGCAACACCTTTCTCGGAGAGGAGTTGGTTCATATTTCTATTTGTTTTTGGGTTGCTAGTATCCTTGGACTTAAGTCCCTACAAGTGATATCCACTCTCCAAAGGATTTTGGTTCCATCCTAGGCCTCTCGATGAGTTAATCCTTTTTATCTCTAGAATTCCATGTGTTAGCACACTATAGGTACTTTATTACTCTAGAACTATGCTTTATGTTAAGCTCCTTTTGGAAATTTCTTATCAACCTAGGTGTGAGGTTCTTAGTAAGCCTAGAATTAGTCTCTTCTAATATGTTCCCTGCATTAGCTCTCATCTTACTAGCCGCCTCTAGACTATGAAGGACTCTACCTTAGCTCTCTCTTCATTAGTCAACACTTCACCTCCCCCCTGCAGAGACATATCAATAATTATCCTCTCCTTTTTATCCTTGATATTTTCCCCTATTCCTCTCCATGCCTTGCCAACAAGATAGATCCAAAAGAGGCGTGGGGGAACATGGTGATCCTAGTAGCTCTTAGGTTGTTGTAGAGCTCACATTTCCACCATAAGATACCACCAACAGACTCCATTAGGAGTACACCAGGAATTTCAAGATACTGAGTAGGAGGTTATTGATGATTGATATAATCACTTAGATTCTGATGTCATGGAAAGAATTTTATATTGGGTGCCAAAACTGGGCAATGGCCACACCCGTCAAAACCAATGCTTTCACACCATTTACCTTTATTAGCACATTAATCACCTCCTGGAAAAGGTATTTTTCAAACCTAGTTAGAGCGAGTGTGAGCTACTCTTTCGCATGGAGGAACTTCAACTATTGTATTAGGATATGGATCAAAGAATGGAACAAATGGAGACCACAATACTTTAGTACACAGAGCCACCTCCCCCTCACAATCTTGAGTGACTAGCACCTGCAGACTTACCTTGAAGCTACTCTATATATGGTTTCATTGTTGGCATTATGATGCATGTGTTGTACTTGATGGCAACCCTCTCATAGAAGATCATCTCACTTGTATACATTCAGAAGATATATCAGATGTGATAGAATGCATGGGTTACCGGACAACAAAAAGGGATCAGATGAAGTGATCAGATGACAGTTCACAAGTAAGCTTTGCCATCAAGTCCAAAGGGGGAGATTGTTGGCATTATGGCTAAAGTGTTGTCCTTGATGGCAACCTATTCAAGTGATGGATCACTGTACAAAAGGACAGTAGCAGAGCTTGTGTACAATAGGAAAGTAGCAGAGATTGATGATCAGCTATCAAATATTGGAGAAAATAAGAGGTACGCAGGTACACCTTACATAAGGTGCGTACACGCTGGCCAGTGTCACATAAAGTGCGTACATACCCGTACCTATCTAGATCATGGGGTGCATACCCCCAGTGCACACACTCCAAGGCAGTAAAGTGCGCACATGTGGGGCTCCTTATGTTTTACCCTTGGTATTTAGCCGACGGTATTGTGTTATCATGGTTTTGGCCCGTGGTATTGTTTATTTTATTATTATTATTGAGCCCCATGATCCTTGATTTAAGGATGAGCTTGCCTATATAAAGAAGAGGAGATCATTTGGCTTAGGTATGCTTTTGGGTTGAATATCTTAAGAAGCTAGATCTAAAATTCTAGTGATGGGTTATGAGAGATAGCTAGAGCTAAATTAAGGAGAAATATGAGAACTACAAGTCAGATCTTCTAATGAGTTGTTATCTCCTCGGCGCATGTTCAGATCTGTAGATTTGACAGTCTGGGTCATTCTTGAAGTCTTGAAATTATCTATACCCGGAGGTACGCAGGTCCAGCGAACGAAAAGTGCAGAGATACGCAGGCACAGAAGCGTTGCAGGTGCGCAGATACGCAGGAGTAGAAGCACTGCAGTTGCGGAGGGGCGCAGGCAGTTGATTGGACACAGAGCGCACATACGCAGGGAGTCTGTGAGGCCAGTGCGCACGTACGCAGGGAATCAGTTGCAAACAGTGCGTACTTGTACGCAGGCATTATATGGGTGAAGCTGCGTACTTCTCTTGAGATCTATTTACCTGTGCTTGTTCATCATTGCTGTGATCTGGGTTTTGAAGTAATGTCTGATGTCTGATATCATGTTCTGGTAACAGCAGTCTGAGAGGTGATTGATTAAATGTTTGTACATTGATGGATGAATGGATCAGGTTCTTAATAGCTCATCTTTATGTGATCTGATTGACTAGATCTGGTTGATGACTCACTTGTATATGTATTGATCTAGTGCTTGGGTAATTCAGATGGTTGTTTGATTATGAGCTTCAATGTGGTTATTGGGTCCAGTATGAAAATTGGATGAAACGTGGCCCTTTCAGATTATGTGTTGTGCTTCAGTGTATCCAGTATGAAAATTGATGAAACGTGGTACCTGGAGGAGACAAGATTGTAGGTCAGCACCTACGTACTAGTATCTAAGCTAGTACAAGAGCTAAAGGAAATCTTTGGAGCATTGTAGCAGGTAGTAGCCTGCGTACTAGTAAATGGATCGGCTAGTACAAGAGCAAAGGGGGTTGTAGCTCCCGTACTGGTATAAGACTGCACCAGTACAAATATTGTAAAGGATTTTCTTATTAAGAAGAAGATTGAGATGACTTGCAGCAGGTGGTTTCTCCCGCATTGGGTTTCCACCTTATATCATGGTGTTCATGTGTGTGCCTTATGTGTGATGATCTATTCTATGTTACTGCATCTGTTAACTGATAATATGGTTGATAATTTTCTAATACACTCATTGAAGATCAATCAACTTAATCATAAGAAGTTGTGGAAGTAGCATATATGAATCTGGTTATGGAAATGAAAAAGTTTTATTAATGTGATAATACTGATTTCACCCCCCCCCCCCCCTCTCAGTATTATTTCCAACAGAAAATACCTTAGAAATTGGGGAATATTAGTTATTCTATTTCCAAAGGGGGATAGATCCAGAGAAGACAATGATAACTATCATAAATGACTTTTGTTGGGTTGTATTTAATGAAATCCCACTAGAATTTGCTACTAAATTAAATCAATTAATGAATTTGAAGCTTGAAGGTAGTGTTGAATAGGTGTTGCAAGGTATCTCTATAACACTATCTATCTACATGATTCTAATGCCATGAGATGGTGTCTCAATAACACTATTGTCCAGTGACAGGTGCTAGATGTAGATAGATTTCTCATGTCTTAAAGGTAAATCGTATCATTATATTCCTATGAAATCTCATAATATGTTCAAAGTTTGTCTAAGATAAAGAAATATGTATCTACTCTTGAATCTATCTATGTTACAATAAGATCAATAATAAAGTTGTCATTGCAAATAGTTGGGATTTTCCATGTAAGTCTACTTTCCTACATGTAATTCTTGATTTGTTGGATCCAAATTAGTTAGGATTGAATTTATTTTTCTTGTAATGAGATTAGCAATAAAATTGTCATTTTAATCACTAAAATCTACCATGTAAGATTTATTCACTACATGAAATTGTTTATTTGTTAGAGCCCAACTTATTAGGATTATGAAGAGTCCTCTTTCATGACAATATTTATGAATGCTCTATTCTTGTTCAAATAATTACATATTACTGAAAGGTGGAAAATAAGTGAGATGCAATTGAATGGTTTATGTTTTAAAATGAGTGGAGGGAGTATAAAATCATTTTCAGTTGCATTCAAATATTTTGGAGCACCCACTAAAGTGCTTCATTTTCCTCCTAGTTAATTCCATTGCTACTATCTGAATGCTTCTAGAAGTCCTTCTCCAAAGTGATCTCTTAACTATCTTGGAGGGAAATTAATTACTTGATTGGAACCCAATGATTATAATTTGATTAGGATCAAGGGATGAGAAAACTTCATATTCTTCATTATATTCTGCAAGTTAAAAGCATAGTGAATGATTTCCTTTCTATTTAATTGATACGATAATCACTCGAGCATTTGTTAGGATTTTGAGACCTTTTTCAATGATTTTTTTCTTCTAAAAGTTATGTTCTCAATTAAAGAAATTAAATAAAGGGTGAAAATGATGCAATGGAAGGATTTTTTGTTTTAGTGCCAAAGAATGCCTTGCTAATGTGAAGGGATTGGTATTTTCTTGACTCAAGATTAGTCACATTTGACTTCCTAGCATTTATTTTAATTTCATTTTTGTTGTCTTTATATTGCTATCCTTGAAGTTGGTGATGTACTCTGTCTGTAATAGGAAGTATTAACTACTAGGAACTCTCAAAGGTGATATTGATGGATGAATCACTTTAAATGTCCCTACTTGACACTTTAGTATTATATGATCATGCAAAGAAATTATTAATCAATATTAAAGGGAAGATGATTAACGTGCAGTGTTTCTTGGCTTGTCATATAATTACTGAATTTTGGACCCCAATAATATATTTGAGGATACTTTTTGGCTGTTACTTGTGGATTTTCCCTTTGGCTCAGAAAAACATCGACGATAAATGTCCACTGCATTGGCATTGGACATCATCATAGAGGAATTCACCAAAAGCAATAGAGGACATGAGAGCAATTGGTACAATGAGTGGATAACCACTAGAGAAACACAGAGGCACCATAATTTCTTATGTATTTAGATTCACTTGAAATTAACTAGTCGCAAAAGTACCTTTTTTTTTCTGAATATTTTCATGTATACGTAAATACTAAAAACATAATTTTAGACTAATTATTCAAACTAATAATTATCTGATAGTCATAATTTATAATTAACTAGTACAATATGATTAATATTATAGGACACAACTATAGGCTCTGATTGTGAGGGGCATTGTGACAATATATGTACACTTTTCGTTTTATTAGAAAATCATCTCTCAAAGTGTGATATCCATCCAACGAAATTTACTCCCAAAGCCCATTGTGGGATTGAAATTTTTCTTTCAGTGGACAAGTGGTGATATATTTTATTAGGCCATAGTGTACTTCCTCCCTAAGGTTTTAAAACTACTCACAACTAGCACCTTCATTCAGCCAAGTGAGGTACTGATCTTGTAAAGTTGAATCATTTTGTCTCCACAATCCAATATGATGTTGGATCAATCTCATGATCTTAAAAGCATAGGTCATAATAGCAAGGAACATTTACTGTGGGAAAAATAATATCCAAGTTTAAGGAACCTGACTCTTTTAGAACAAGCAATAAGGATATTTTTTACATTGAATCTTTCCTCTTTTTCATTTTTTTTCACATGTTATCTATTGCCTGATATTTGTAACACGTAACTTAGTCGGTATGATTGTGCCTAAGGTTTTTTTTAAGGTTTACTACTAAGTTCCTAACCTGTTATTTTCTATGGTGACATTTTATTTGCTTTGTTTATACAGGTCATCTAGCCATATAGTGGCCACTATCAAATGTTGAGGTATATCTCATATAAATCTTTTATAGTCTACTTTATTTTATATTCAAGTATTCATTGTCTTTCATGTCTTATACTTTGCATTGTATCTTCTTTCATTTTCAGGAGAGGAACTCAATATTGATGGTAAGAAGTAGTAATTGAAGAAAGAGGAGAACAATAACATTGGAGACACAAATGAAAAATGAGAGAGAGAAGAGAATCTGTCTAGTGATACCCTTAGAGCCAATATTTTATAAGACACGGTCATAGATACTAATGGTCAAGCCTCCAAAGTTGGTTAATTCACTTGCAATGTTTTGGCAACACTGATATTGTTTTGAAATGATGAAACAATATTTCATGTGTAAATTGTAGTCCAACCGATATTAAGTTGAAAACTCATATTGTAATACTTGATATTTTATATAATAATATTTATATGGTTGAATTTATTTTTATTTGCACTTGATATTATTTAGTCTTGTAATTAACATATGTAACTTTGCATTAGCATATTAGATAAATATGCACATTGTATGCCATCTTTTTTAAATTTAGGAGCAAAATCATACTAATTAATTTATATTGATTAATAAGAAACACATAAAATCAATCTAAGACTACTAAATTAGTAGTTTATATTAATTAGTGATGATCATGAATAAAATGAATATATGACTAAATTAGTCGTTTATAATGATTATGAATGAAATGAATAGAAACTACTAAATCGGTGGCTTATATAATGAATATGAAAATACCAAAAAAAGATAAATGACTACTGCAAATGATAATTTTTTTATTAAAATGATGACTAAATTTTTAATATATACGACTATTAGTAGCTAATTTACAGTATCTTATAACATGACTAAAATTTAGTCATATTTCTTTGGTCATTAATTGATTTTAAATGATGACTAAAATTTACATATATATGACTATTAGTAGCTAATTTACAATATCTTATAACACGACCAACATTTTGGTCATATTTCTTTGGTAATTAACTGGTTTTCTCAAGGATTCATATTGACATATATTTTGTTGTATATTTGGTAATTAATTGTGACAATTAATGACTAAACCAATCAAAAACTAATGACCAAATTTATGACTAAATATACTTCTAGATGGTAAAATTGAGGAAACCAATTAGTGACAAAGCTAAAAATGACTAAAAGTTGGTTGCATTATAAGATACTGTAAATTAGCTACTATTGGTCATCGACTGAAAAATGGTCATTTATATGCAAATTTTAGTTGTTTTTTTAGTAACTAATAAGTCATTTTGTACTAGTGGATAGAGAGGGTGAGAATGGGAATAGAGAAATAGACAGAGAAGGGGAAGAGAGGAAGAGATAGTATGTATGTTTGGGGGGTGAGATAGAGAGAAGGAATAACAAAGAGAAACAAATACAAACATAGATATTATATAGTATTATATAATCAACCTAGATCCATATTAACCCTATAACTATCAAGTTCCGAGAGGGATCCAATCTCTCGAGGTGCAAACATTTCTTCAAGTTTTGCACTAGAAAAAAAGTTTGCACCTTGAGAGATTGGATCCCTCCCAACGCTTGATAAATCCAGGTTAAGATGGATCGTAGGTCGGTTAATATGAAATTAAAGTAGTTTTTGTTTGATATTATAGTCTTAAAAATTAAAATTTCTATTCAAATTAATTTCAAATTCAAACTAGATCCAATTAGATTCAATGAATAGATTTTTAAAAGATGCATAAAATAATTTTTTTGGTTAAAAAATAAATTTTTAAAATTACAAATTATTAGAGATAAATATTGCAAAGTTGGCTCACATATACACCATTTCAGGATGAAGAAGTGTTTAAGGAAGGATAACCTTTCAACCAATCTTTAAAATCCTTTCAATCCCCTATCACTTGTAAGTTTAGATTGCTTAACACAATTAAGATGACTAACATAAAAAATTGATTCAGATTATTGTAGTACTTGTTAGGTAGTTGTATTTTTGTTCTTAGACTAAATGAGTCATTCATGTTAGTCATTCTTAGTTGTGTTACTTATTAGGTAGTCGCATATTTTAACTTGTGACTAAATTAGTGATTTATATTAGTTGTTTTTAGTTTGGTCACTTAACACTACAACACAAAGGGGCGGTTTTAAGACAATATTTAAGACAACTTTTTGGTAAATTGTCTTAACTTGAGACAAAAAAGAACTTGTGTATTGTCTTAAATATTGTCTTTAACCAGGTGACTCAAATTAAATCGTGTTGAAATTAAATCATCTTAAAATATTGTCTCTATAAAGACAATATATAACACAAGCATTTTTGTCTCTCTATAGACATACAACTTCATTTTTGTCTCTCCAAAAGACAATTTCATTTTTGTCTCTTTAGAGACATTAGTTGGGATTAAGGACATATTGCCTTTAAAGAGACATTTTCTTTGCTCCTAACTATTGTCTCTCTAGAGACAATAAAAAATTACATTCAAAGATAATACAACATCACTTTTGCCTCTTTAGAGACAATATAAAATAATGAATTTAGAAAAATATCTCACCATGGAAATAAACCAATATTAAAAGTATTTAATTAAAAATAAACTACAATATTAATTCATATTCATATTCGGACATAGTGGAATCAAACAACAAACCTCCTACTTATAAAGTAGGTTTTCTTCCATTAAGATAGCACCCTTTAAAAAATTATGTGAGAGTTATTAAATAGTTAAAATAAAAGTACATCCAAATTAAAATCAAAATAACTGAAATTATATCAGTAAATCGAAAATAATACTTTTGAATGGAATGGTTGAAAACACAATAGCTAGATTTACATTAAAGTTGGACACAAAATAATAAAACAATAAAATCCCTTGCAACACAAATATGCAAAACACAATAGTTAGATTTACATTAAAGTTGGACCCAAAATAATAAAACAATAAAAATCCCCACAACACAAATATGCAAAACACAATAGCTAGATTTACACTAAATTTGGACCCAATAACTTTGAAAAAAATATAGGCATGATGATTCTTTATTTGTGGGGGCTCCTTTTTCGCTAATGGTGAATAAAAACATCATCAATGTCTAAAACCTAACTTAATATGGAAGAGAATAATGCCTACTCTTGCTACTAGGTATTTGGCATCACCATGCCCTTCATGCTAGTTTTCAAATCCATCCAAGTCTCCTCTTGGATACAATCATCCTGCATATTTTCAATGTGGGGAAGGTTCTCATGATCAAAACACCTTCAAAAAATGTTTCCCATGAAGCTAGGAATCCATTTAGTACCGTGTTCACTCGCTTTAAATCTAGTTCCATGTTCACTTGCTTTAAGGTAAATATTGATAACTATCGACTAGTCTGATTAGGTCATCTCTATGGATCTAAGATTTCTTCACAATATCACCTTCTTATTTATGTTTTCACTCTCCTAGAGGCCCACTAGGCATAAAACATATCCTTTATTGTTTTCTTCTTGTATACAGAGGGATCGAATGATCCTTTACAACATCTATGATCATCCACTTGGACTTAACTTCCATCATCGTGTGCACTGCCAACCACTGCAGATCTATAGGTGAAGGCACGATATCTGAGATATCAGACTTTTAATAAGAGCATAACCCTTAGTTTCTATAACAAAAAAATGAGGCACCATCAAGTCTATCCTCGAATCTGAAGCTAGATAACACCATCTTTGAGATCCAATATGCAAACTCCTAGATCTGAAAATTAGTCCTTCAAATAAATATGGAAACCATCTAACTACAACTACCAGTCCATGGTTCTGACAATTGTTTCATAACTATAAATGCTGGACAATTTGAATTAGAAAAAGATCTATGATACCATGTAAAATTTTCAAGCCTATGTGATTATTATCCTAATGTTCTCACACTCAATAATTGAAAACAAAGTTGATTTAATAGTTGAAAATTAAATTTTTGAAAATTTCATGAATCCCACAATAGCTAAAAAAATGAAGAGTGGAAGAAATAAAAACATATATATAGAAATTTCTCGTTCAAATAGACTTTTCATTCCTTCGATCAAATCTTACAACATGACCTCTGCACACTGCTTTGAACCAGCAATTATACCAATGGGATCGTAGTGTCAATAGAAGTCAATGGCATTCATAGATCCTATATTCAAATTTTATTTATTTGTAGTATTAGAAGTGGAAGAAGTTTTCTATTAGAATATGCATCCTACTACATAATATTTATTTTTTCCTCGATTGAATCCTTTCAAGGCAGTCAAATTTCATAAGATTCCTCTAGGTGCAAAGTAAACATATGTTATCATAATCCATTAAAAACTAATACGAATACCTGTCCTCAAAATCTCTAGTGGTATGTATGCCAAGTTTGTGCTATAGCTCTATCCATCTCTGTTGTTTTTCGTCATTACAAAGCTTGAAAGTCTGGGATCCCCATCGTAAGAAACAAAACAGAAACAAATAATGAATCTCAAATTGAAATACAATGTAAGTTAGCAGTCAAGAAGTGCTCAAGTGCTTTAGGCCATTCAATATCATTAACAACAATGGTCACCTTATGCAGAATTATTGGAGAAACTATAGCACAAAGTTAAAGAGACCAAACTAACTTAATATTTTTTAGGAACAATCCCATCAACAAAGAAACAAATGAAATGCTCTCTAAAAATAGTCATTTTTGGTTGGAGTTATATTGCTAACAATAGTCTTTTACGAGTAAATAGAAATTGCAAGCGAGATGTTACCCATTATCTTCAATATGGTACAACTGCAGAGTACATGGAAATGTAAGGCTAAATCTCTCACACTTTTATACGAAATATGATATAAGTGTAGAATATCATGATCCAGGTAACTTATTTGTGAATATCTTTTGGCATTTTGCCTAAAAATGCCATATTTTGGAGTTTTTGGCCGAATTCTGGCAAAAACAAATTGGCGGAGTATTAATTTTGTGTTGGCATTATGATGTGCGTGTTGTACTTGATGGCAACCCACTTGTAGATTCTAGACATTGTGATGCATAATGACCATGCTTATGAGGAATGAAGTACTTATTTTTACGCAAGTCCTTTCCTAACTATGATGTTGACTCCTCACTTTTTCCCTTACCCTTGCTAGGTACTTTACCTTTTCCCTATTATTGAAATAGAAAAAACTCTACTTGTAGAACATGTTTATATTAGAAAGTGAAGGGCATAGGTATGAGGGACACTTGTTATTCATCAATTGATAGTTGTTTTTATTGCTATGCATGTAGACCATGTGAGAGCCAACAATAAGGAGGTAAAATGTTGACTTTGATGCCATCTTCATTGAATCCTAGATTTATCCTACAGAAATCTTGAAGATGTATGTAGTGGTCATCCATCTTTGGTGCTTAGGGAGACGCTACACAATTTTGGTGCAAGGAGAGCACGCTAGTGGATTCTTTTTTAGAAATGCACACATGTTCTTAGAAACAAGAGCATGTTCCTTTTTTTAAGGTTTGACCCTTGATAAACCTCCATGTAAAGCTTGTGATGTGTCCAAGAAATATTCACACATTATTTTTATAAAAATACTTAGACATCATTTTGATGCACACACACTTTAAATACACGTGTGTTTCTTTGTCCATAGAAAAAAAAAAAAAAAAAAAAAGCCCGAAATGTCCCATTGTTCCCCAGCATGACTATACCATATAAAATTGCTTTCCAACTCAAAGTGAATATGTGCATGGTCATGGTAGAATTTTGAGGCTTCATAGGTTGGCTAGGTAAATCTGAGTCATTTTTTTTAATGAAATGAAAAAAAAAAAAAATTAAAGGATTTTTTTTTTAGTTGTATATGTATTAAATGCAATTACCAAGTTGAAAACCCTAAATCAAATAACAAACCAAATCCATAGAAGAGCCACAAGAAAACATTTGCCTATAGGAAAATATCAACCCACAAACACATATTATAGAATATTAAAATCAATTAAACATATTAATTGAAGAGCTTAGGCACACAAGAGAACCATTATGAGTCTCATTATCCACATCTTTTGATAGTGTTATTGCATCTATTAATTGTTCCCATGGTGATTTGACAAATATCACTAAATATAGAGCCATAATGAGAGAATTCCACTCCACTAGTATTAGTAAAGAGAAAGTTAGAGATTTGAATATCACGAAACAAATGATTATGGGGTCATTTATTGACCTAAGAACCAACCAACTCCATGAATCGAGGAAGAGACTTCTTTACATGGATAGCTTCACATTTGATCCATGGAAAGAGAATTGGATGAGTCATTGGTTTATGTTTTTTGATAAACCTCCTTGTAATAATAAGGAGATGTAATTATATTTCCTTCAAAAATTGTGGGTCAAGTTCATAATTGGTATCCGTGAGGTCAATCTTGGCTCTATTGAGGATTGACCAAATTATAGGCATAATTAGTTAAGAGGAACAACCAAACATTCAAATTTCCTTGTTAACACTTGTAGTTCAATCAAATGTCTCACATGTAATTTAGTGTAGCATATTCATATATGGCAAGCTACATACGAGATCCATCATAGGAGTATCTTAGAACTCTAAGGGTAGGGCATACCACGCTAATTATATACCCTCAATTCCATGTAGGTAGATCAATGTTTTTGGTTCAAGTCGAGTAGCACCATATCTATGCTCTCATTGTTGGCATACTTGTTGTTGAAAAATGGAGGATACTATCTATGACATATTTCTGGATCAAGCTAGTACGATTTCTAATTGATGCTAAATCATTGGTTATATATTTTATTGTACAATTGAAAAATATACAATAGTACTTTAAGGTGAAATAATTTATTCAATAGTGCTGTGAGAAAAATATTCCATATTAATAGAGTTTTTAAATTGAAATATCACCAAGACAAATATTCAAATATTTAAATAAGTACTCCAAAAAAAATATCCAATAGTCCTCAAAGTAGTTTAAAGATAAATGCATTAAAATTTAAATATATGGAGGAAGATTGATAATCCTCCTCTTTAAAGTACAAATGCTATGAGAGGATATACCACCATCGAGGTGGGAAGATGTCAGTTCTCGCAATATTAATGTAGTCATGGATGTATTATTTCACATTACAACACCTCACACATAAGTATTTAAATGAATTTATGTTTGTTTAATTCAATGATAACTTAGTAGTATTTTAAAATTTATTGGTTTGCAAATGCCCAAGTTATTTGAGAGAAATAAATCTTTTTTTTGTTTTGTTTCCATAGGTTTCCACTAAATATGTTGAGCATCCATATCCACCTAAGATTAATAGATCACCTTCCACCTAGGTAACATATGTTAGATTATATCTACATTTAATTTGAGATTCACTATCTTAGTTTAGTTGAATTTAATTCTTTTGTATTGGTCAAAAAATTTACAAATATTTATGTGGGTACCATCATTCTCAGTCCCTTCCCCTTCTATAACCATCCAATTCCATCATTCACCTACCCCATTTAGTCCACATTGCTCTATTTTCCTAAGACCCCATCATTTCCTCAAAGTAGGTTGTCTAGCCAAGTGCTCCACCTCTAAGCTAGGAAGGGAAATATTCCCCATTGCCTCAAATCTTCATGGTGAGACTAATTATTTAATAGATTTTGTGACAACCCTAGTGAAAATTACATGTAATAAAAGTTAATAAAGGAAAAATAATAACCATGGTTGATGGGGCATGTATTCCAAGTTGTATGTTGGGGAAAAGCATAGGGGATCACTAGTGATTGATTAATGGCTAAGGAAACTAACAAAGGAAATGGAAAAGGCTTTGGAAAGGCAAAATGGCATTTTCGGCTCATTTATTTATGAAAATAATGGGAAATTAGGAGAAAAGGGAGGTGAAAGGTCATAAGTTACATGTGAGGAGGAAATTAAAGGAAAATAATGGAAAATGAAGAAAATAAAGGCCTCATTAATAAAAAGGCTTATGAGGACCAGTTCACAGACTTTTTCCAATTCAATTTTGGAGTAACCTCTCTCTCTCATACTCTTGGAGAATTAGAGTTTTCTTGGAGCACTCTTGAAGACTGTGGCATACTTGGAGTTTTGGAGAAAGAGGGTAAAGGAAGAGCAAGAAATCGCAAGAGGACATTGGGATCAACAACTACAAAAGGTTTTTCTTGCAAGTATGGAGTTGCATGTATGTTTTCCTTACTAGATTTGGTATGCATGACATATGCATGTGGTTTATTAGTCGTGATCTGTTATCGACATGGAGGATTTCCTGGATTGATAGTGGATTTTCCTAGCCTTTCCATTTCCTGGATAGCCATGGTTTTTTGGGTTCATTTCTTCGTTTTTTGCTTGGTTCTCATGTTTCCTTTAGCTTGGGTTGAGTTACTAGTTCCTAAAAGCCTTGGTTGGACAAATGCTCTAGAAGCCCTGTAACAAATTGGGTTGAGTTACTATTCCTAGAAGCCTTGGTTGGACAAACTCTTTGGAAGCTCTTGGTGGGTTGAGTTACTAGTCCTAGAAGCCCTAGTTGGACAAACACACTGGAAGCCCAACGATAGTTATGGGTTGAGTTACTAGTCCTCGAACCCTTGGTTGGAAAAAATGCTCTAGAGCCCTGAAAGGCTTGGGTAGAGACCAATTTGATGATGGTTTTGTGATGTCCAACCATGCGGTGGAATCACTATTTGATGGGTTGAAGTGGTTTTGCCTCTGGAAGCCCTGGATGGTTTTGATTGATGTGTTTTATGAGATCCCACATTCATGCTTGAAATATGGAATTCATGCTTGGAATATGGCATTCATGCTTGGAATATGGCATGGGGGTGTCTGGCTAAAGAGAGATTTGGCTCAGCCATGTTTATGTCGGGTGGTTCATGGAAGTACCACAACTGGTTAGCCTTTGCATCATTAATGTGAGGTTATTTATCCTTGTTATTTCATGAGTATTATATTGGTTATATGTGGATGATATGGATGATGTTTCCTCGGTATTTCTATTGCTTTTATGTTGGTTATGAACATGTATTATGATAGTGGCTATGTATGGCTCCCATCATGTTTTTACTTGTAAATGAATGAACAATGTATCAATGGCCTAATGGATGAAATTATAGCTAATGTGTTGAGACATCAATGCTTCTTAGCAATTTTGAGATGAGTATGAGACCCCTATGCTTAGATATTGTTTAAACCTATAGATTATATATTTTTGACATGTTTGAAGAAATGCTTATCATGGCTAGTAGAGGTCTAGTCAAGTCCTTGTTCAAGTAGTTGCGTTTGTATCATTATTTTGTTGTTATCTTTTAGTTCTAAAAGTGTCATTTAGTTATGGGCAGTGACCTGAGCTTTGGGCCTAGAAAACTAGCTCAAATCCCATAGATGCAGGCATAGAACTGGGAAAAAAAGTCCCCAGACACATGCATACCCATGTTATGGGAGCATCTGGAGCCCCCTGGACACATGATTTCCCATATCAAGGGAGCGTTCGGGGGTTTAATGGTAAAAAGGTTAGCGTGACCCAAGGGTTGGTTACTTGAGTAGTTGGGATGGCTCCTGGGTGATTTATTATTGATGTGGAAGGTTTTTATGGTGTGTTTATATTGGTTCCACTTCCTTAACTGACACATAGGGAGTCAAATAATATCATAGTAAATTCTTGTCACATGTTTACCCTGGTTGGTCAGTTACTTTGGTAGATGTGGGAAGAGGGTGTTACAGAGTGGTATCAGAGCATGGTTCACTCCTCAGACTAGATGTGTTGTGTGTTGGTCATGCATTCATGTCAGTTTCATATGTGTTTCTTATGTTGTAAAACCATGTGCTTGTTTCATTTGTATGGTATGGGTTATGATTACAGTGAGGTTGCCATGGGAAGTTGATGGTGTCGTTGTGGAGTGTGTCATCATGAGTGTATGATTGGTTACATGTTGATTATGCACATTAGTATTCACATATGGTCAAGTGTATAGTGATGTGGTGGTTGTTTTCATGCATGAGATCATGGTATGTGTAGTTGATATAGTCATGCATTGATGACTCGACTCTAGCCAGAATTATGGTTATATGCTTATATGCTTATGTGTTGTATTTATATATGTTGTCATGATTATGCTATACATGTATTACACTAATTTTTGATCTTGTAGACAAGGTATCCTCCCAAAATTATGCTAAGGTACATTGGTTTATTGTGATTTGGTTTAGTTGGCATGATATACCTTGCATGAAGAATATCAAAGATGACTAGAAAGATGGTAGACTACAGTTCTTGAGACTCTCCCTATGGATTAGATGAGTAGCATGGTGTTGGGCACTCTTCTGATTTGGTAGACACACTAAGAAGATTAAAGGCACAAATAAGGAGTTGTAAGGCACATAGTGACTGATTCATATAGGCATAGGAGAAACAAGCAATGGTAAATGCAGTGATACATCAGAGTTTGTCAGAATTGTAGTGATAGGGACGACTTTGGATCATCCATGAGCAAGAGGACATAACTAATGGGGCATATGGAAGAAGGTCTCATGGTGGTCACAAGTTGAATATAGATGACACGATTAGAAATGGCAGTCCTTGGATACTCTGGATAGGAGAGGTGATCGACGCAAGTACTATTCTAGTTATGGTTTTGAGAGGCATTATGATCAGCATCTTTATCATCCTTATAGAAGGAGTGACAGAGGATATTTACCAAATGATTTTAAGAAATAAAAGCCACCCACATTTGATGGAGAGATGAAGAAATCATAGGATGCAGAGGCATGGTTGCTTAGTATGAGGAATTTCTTCAGGTTGCATGATTATTCAGAGAACATGAAAGCCATAATAGCTACATTTAGTCTAAAAGGTAAAGAAGATATTTAGTGGGAAGATATGAAGAATGTCAGAGGTATTCATGAGGATGACTTGACTTGGAATGAGTTAGAGAGACTATTCAAGAAGAAGTACCTATTAGAGAGATACTTTGATGACAGGGAAAAATAATTATATGAGCTAAAGATGGGATCAATGACAGATGAAGAGTACACCAGCAGGTTCTTGGAGCTATTGAGGTATGTGCCTTACCTAAAGGAGGAGAAGACCAAGATTCAAATATTCATTAGTGCATTACCCATTGCATTCAAAGACAGGATTGGGTTTGATGAGCCTAAATCATTGGAGGAGGCCATCTGAAAGCTAAAGCATTTCTATGAATAATCGAAGTGCAGATTTGAGACTAAGCCAAACTGGAAGGGCAATGATAAGAATAAAGGAAAATGGGACAAGAAGCGAGAAAGACCTCAGGGTACAAGTAATAAATAGAATGAGGCATCTTTTAAGAAGTTCAATGCATCTTACAAAGGATAGGGACTTTGATCTGAAGAGGAGAACAAGGATGCAGGCTGGAAGCCTATAAAGTGTTGGAATTGTGGCAAATATAATCGTAGGAGAGATTGTCCACAACATCAGGGTGGTAGAATACAGATCTACAGTGCTCAGGAGGCACAGAAAGTGGGAGATGTTGGGCAAAGTATTCCTAAGATCTATATAGTGCTAGATAACAAACAGGAAAATCACCAGCCATCTATTATCGAGATGGATGGTAATCTTTGTGATCAATTTGTTTCTATTTTGATTGACCCTGGATCTAATTATAACTATTTTAATCCTGACTTGGTGGATAAGTGTGGTTTGAATAAAGAAGTGCATACAGAGTCTTAGTTAGTGTAGTTAGCTACAGGTACAAAGAAGTGATTTCATCACTGGGTAAGAGCTTGTAAATTTGAATTTAATGGTATTCCTAGCTAAGAAAATTTGAATGTATTACCGTTGGGATCATACAATATGTTTTTGGCTATGGATTGGTTGTACCGTCATAGAACCAAGGTGGATTTTTATGACAAATCCATTGAGTGTTTGGATGACAATGGAGAACAAAGTGTCTTGTGGAGTAAGAAGAAAGCAACATCAGTTAGAATGGTGACAACTATGGAAGCCAAGTGTAGTCCCATGAAAGGGTGTGTGTTATTTTCATTGCAAATTTATAGAGACAAAGGTAAGGAAGTTGAGGATGTAGATGTTTTGAGTAGGTATCCAGTTCTACAATAGCTTTATGATGTATTTGCTGAGGATATTTTAGAGTTGCCACCTCAAAGGGAAGTAGACTTTTCTATTGAGTTGGTGCCAAGTACAGTGTCGACATCAAAGGCACCTTACTGGATGAGTACACCTAAGTTGGTAGAGTTGAAGATTCAGTTGAAGTAAATGTTGGACAAGGGATACATTAGGCCAAGTGTATCACCATCTGGCGTACCGATATTGTTTGTGAAGAAGAAAGATGGTGCTCTCAGGCTATGCATTGACTAATGGCAGTTGAACAAAGTGACCATCTAGAACAGGTATCCTCTAGCGAGGATTAATGACTTATTCGATCAATTGAAGGTAGAAGAAATATTCTCAAAGATTAATATGTGATCTAGATATCATCAAGTATGCATTAAAGAAGAGGACATCTACAAGACAACTTTCTGGACCGGGTATGGGAATTATGAGTTTGTTGTAGTTCCATTTGGTTTAACTAATGCTCCAGCTACCTTTATGTGCTTGATGAATAGTGTGTTGTGTTGGACACCTATACCAATAGGTTTCATATTTCATGATTGGCAAATGTAAGTGCCAAATATGCTCCATTTTTGCTGCCACAAAGGTTCCATATTTACAAGAAAAGAGAAGGTGTATATAGGCCTGCATATTCACAAAAGTTTATGGATGACCCAACAGTCTAATCTGGATCATGCCATGTTTTTAATTTATGTTGTAGAATAGAGAAAGAAATCTGTCCAAACTGTTTAATCTTGGCAGATCAGTAGCTAGGTAGAGAAACTAAGGTTCCCAACTGCTTAATCTGGGGCCTTGAAAGGAACAAGGGCAGTATTAGATAGGAAATGAAAGCAAAAAAGCCAATGTAAAAGAAAAGGGATACAAAGGGTTTGCAAGTCCAAGGGCACCCTCCAAGAAGGAATAAAAATGTTAGGTGAACTAGTTGGGTAGGTAGATGGGGTTGCAGAAGTGATGTTTCTTTCAAGACCAAAGTTGCTAACAATGCACAAGCAAAACAATATAGTGGAGCATGAATGACTTCCTTTTCCATTTGTATATTACTCATTACTAACACCCCTTCATAAATTGTGTACATAAGAGAAACTTAAAGTTTTATGATGGTGCTTATGGCCTTTAAAAGCCACATTTCTTGTGCAAAAGTCTTTTCATTTTGATCTACTCTTAACTCCAAGTTATTTTCAAGAAACTTGGTTGTACTGGTCCTCATCCATATGTTCCCCCCCATATTAACAGCTAACTCTACTATCTAGCTCCCTATACTTCATTGTCCCTATTATTATAACACCATGGTGTATAAACCCCAAATTGTATAAATATCCCCTCCTTGGCACTATAAGCCATAATCTTTACTCCCTGGGAATCGAATTAACACCTTGTTAAGGTCAAGAACCCATGTTCAACCTTTTTCTCCATCTCAACCCATTTCCCTACCCAACTGCTTCGTTTTTGCCTAAAAGAACCCTTGAAGAAAACCTTTTAATCCCCTAAACCATCAAAGGGCGGAAACATTATGAAAATATACCTATCCCGCCTTATCCTAAGGTCGGGAGCCAGTTTTTGCCTTTTTTGTATAATTTCATCGGAACCCTTTTTCCTATAGTTTTGCCTTTGTATATTCTGTACATAAAATTTTGCATAAAATTCCACATGTTTCACCGTTTCCTAATGTTGGCGTACCGAATTTAATTTTTGCAAACAAAACCGTGAAAAAACCTTTGAAAATCATTTATCAAATGGAGGGTCCCACCGGTCCCGCCTGCCAAGAAATATAATTTTTAAAACCCGCCCACTCACTGCTATTGCCCGTGCAATTAATCCACCCACTGACCGTCCGATTGCGGCCTTGCCAGATCTACGGCTTGCAGCAATTTCGGAGGAGCCCGACGTCTGACAGTTAACAAAGACAGGATTTATCGCCCGTGCAGGTTCATCACCCGACAGCCGTCAGATCGCGCACCCGCAGATCAACGGCTCATATCAATTTCGGAAGGCCCCCGACGTCCGACAGATACCTTCCGATATTTGTCAGACGCTTGCGTCACGCGGGGACAGGTGTCGCAGCCAAACTCTGTCGGAGCCCCCTCTGACAGATTCCTTGCCGTGCAGGAGGGGGCCCGATATGGCGACACCTGTCCTTCCCACGTCCCCATCCTGCTCTTGCACACGTCGTTGCCACGTCCGCCCACCTCGTCCCTCATTCGCCCACCTGGCCGCCACCTCATCGATCCCGTGGACCTGTCTCAGGCTGCCACGTCACCTGATGACGCCCTGCTGACATCATCCAACCCGGACCCACATGCTGACGTCATGCTGATGTCATACAAAAAAGGCGCCAATAAAACAAAAAGGCCATATTTTTACGGTTTTTTTGTGTTTTTTGCTATTTTTCTATGAAAAGGACCTTTGTGCTGTCTGCATGCAAACCACGACGAACACTCTACCAGCCAACCTGCGGCCATCCGCCGAAGCTCAGAGCGCCAACCCAACCGCTACTTCGTCCCAAGCTACTGGTTAAGCAGGTATTTGCCACTTCATCTCCCCGTAAGTTGGTTTTTTCGCAATTTCTAGTAAAATCCACCTGAACCAGGCATAAAACTGAAATTTTACCGGGAAACCAAGTATCTCTTGCCTCCCCCGAACGGTTAAAGTTTGAATTACAGTGGCAGAGCCATTCTTATACTTCAAATTCCAGTCAAAACCCTTCCCTGTTCGCACAATCGTGAACTCATTAAACTGCTCCTAAACTGTCAAAAGAGGTCTGTCAAACTGCATAAAAGCCTTCTCAGAAAGCTCGGCATTGTTCTATTCTACTGTACAGCAACCCTACTGTTTTCTGTCCCTCTCAATTCCACTTTTTCAGTTAGCACACTCGGCATCTCAAGAAATATTTGAAACAGACATGGATACCCCTACAGGATCAGCAGCCCTTAATGTTACTCCCTTGAATGCTCCTCAGAGAGAGCTGGACTGGCAAGATTTGGCAGACTTAGATTACCAGATCTCAGAAGACACCCCATCCAAATGCACATTCCACATTCATCTGCTAAATGAACTCAGGGCTAGGCACAGAGATGGAACAGATATCCTAGGCATTTGGGAGTCCTCCCTCCCAGTTTTCAAGATGCCCCAGGTCAACCAGTTCCCTGACCTCATCCACTTGTGTGATGTCTGCTATGATCCAATACAGAGGGCTATAATCAACCCTTAAGGTGAAGTTGTATTTTACACCACCCCTGAGGCCATCAGGGAGATGGTCCAATTCAAAGCCCAAAGGAAATTGGTTCCTTTATCCCTGCTGGACTTAATCAATCAAGGGGCTAAGATACTCACAGAGGCAGAGATCCTGAAATTGAATCAGTTGTTTATTAAGAAATCTGATACAGTGCTGCATCCTCCCATCTTTGATGGCTACTTAAATCAACTGGGCCTGGACCTGGCATATATGATAAGCTCAGTGCTGGGGTACAAATCAATGGAATTCATAGAGGAAACTGTGCTAGTGATGATGACAAGGTTTTCTCCTGGTAAGGCCCCCATTTGCTATGACTATGCTACATATATCTCTGACAAGATACATGAGCAATTTCTGCACTTATCCAGAGAGAGGGTATTCAGATACACCTCATATGTTTATCATCTTATTCTGTATCACCAACATGAGAAGTTCTCTTTTGAAATCAAGAGAACTGATGCAGCAGGAAACCCAAGATCAGTGGTATACTGGAGCTCAGTCTTCCATATCCTTACATATTCACCTTATACGTATTGTGAGTTCATAGATTTATTCATTCATCCAGCCCTGTCTCTGCTCTTGACAACACCTCCTCCAAGACTCTCTGATGAAATGCAGAGGATTCTGCAACTGTCCACTGCCTACAGCATAGGAGATTGGTATTTTTACCAGCATCACACTGTGATTAGGATATATGGGTGTGAGCTGCGCCCATACAAGCTACCCAGATTTGTGCCCATGAGGCTCTTTGCCTTGGAATATTTTAGACAATTCAGCAATGCCGATCAGATCCACTTTGGAAAGAGGTAGATAGGATGTTGGAAGGCCTTGGCCTAAAACAAAGCTTCCCTTGGAAGCCCTATGACCCCAATGGCTTTATATCCTTGAGAAGACAGAAATGCAAGCTCTCTAGCTATGAGCATGAGAGCATGTTCCACATCTTGAGACATGCCAACCAACCAAAGTGGAGGAAAAACACCTTAGTAGAGCCTGTATCTCAAAAAGAGCTAGTTGAGAGGGCTAGAAGACATTTATTAAAAATGGCTGTCTTGGAATGTCCTTCTCAGGTGCCTGCTCTACCAAATCCTCAGACAACAGCACCTGCTTCATCCTCTGCAACACAACAAGAGGCAGCACAGACTTCAGATCAGGGACAGGGCAAGGGAAAAGATAAAGTAATGGAAGAAGCAGAGGACCAACAGGGCCAACAGGGCAATCAACAGCAACCCCAACAAGAACAGCAACAAACTGACCAACAGGATCAAGAGAAACAGAAAGCAGAGGGCCAGGCAGCCACTCAAGAAAAGACAACAAATATGGCGCCTCCTAGACAGGATTCTAGGGTAGAATCCTCCATCCTCCAAACCCCTCAAAGGGAGGATATCAGCAGAAAGAGAGAAAGGGAAACCCCTCTCACAGAAGCATCAAACAAGTGGCAAAGGCTCAACCCCTTCTCAGAGGAAGAAATACAAAGTCTGGAGACTTCTGCCAGCTCCTTGCATCAGGAGCAGGATAAAGTAGCACTAGGGGAGGTCAGCTCCTCAGGACAACAGCAGAACACAGGTGCAGCCATAAAAGAACAATTTAAAGAAGCCAAAAGGAGGAGTGAGCCAATAAAGATTCGGCTCTATAATCATTTATTAAATATGGCTCCTGCAAATCAGCAAAGGCTAATGGCTACCTTTGATGTGCAAGAAGGCAAAATGACCATGAGCCATTTTGCCCCTACAGTGCAGCAACCTCAAACAGCTGCAGATTATATAAGGACTAATTTAGAAGTCCTTTCAAAAGACATCCACCCCATAGATCAGATTGAACTCCACAAGCAGACGGGTGAGATGGTCTATGCCACTCTGGCAGATAAGACCTTGATTAATTACAGGCTGCAAAATAGCTTGAATAACACTGCAGCACAGCTTGAGTTGGAGAGGGCATCCTCCCAAGCTAAAGATAACAGAATCAAGGCATTAGAGGAAATAATCATAGAGTTTGGGCATGACCCCAATGATGTTAAGGCAATACAACAAGTCCTTAAACTGAGGGATGCAGATATGGCTGCAATTAAAAATAAAATGAAGATCCCCCCAACTCTACACCCACAAACAGATGAGGTTGCCCAGCAGAGGCAAGAAAAGGATGCAGCTGCATTATTAATGACATTATATAAAGAGCTGATAGAAACACAGGAAAAGCTGCAAGACACTGAGACCACATTAGAAGCAGCATTACAAAGGAGGGAGGCAGGGCAACCTTCCAAGCCGCCCACAGAATCAATAGACCTTGAGGAGACCCCTCAAGATACCATCCCTCCAAAGCAACAGGCACAGAAGACGTTCCAGGCACCACAGCACCAGCCACCACAGCACCAACAACAGAACAGGCTGAGAGCCTGGACATGCAGAAGCTAAGGAAAGAAATACAGGTGCTAGAGTCTCAGATGTCAGAACTCAGCCAAGCCAAGGACAGCTTAGCAAAAGTAAATGAAAAATATGATAACTCTAAGCAAAATGTGGCTGAAAGGGAAAGAGAAGTAAAAGCTCTGAAGAAAAGAATTACAGAGCTAGAAAAGGAGCTCAATTTTGATAAAGTTACAGGAGAGCTCAAACAAGTAATTTGGACCACCATTGGACAATCAATAACTAACCAATGGGAGTACATTGATGCCATATATGAGCAAGTGGGACTCATTGGCAGAGCAAGAAAAGAGCTGCACAGAGCAAGAACTTCTCTAGGCAATATGCCTGAGATTGCCCCCAAGATGATTGAAGTGCTCAACTATAGGACAAGTTCCCAGCTAGTGAAAATGGGAATTGGAAACAGGACTGAAACAATATCTCTAATCAAAAGAGTCCTAACAATGAAGAACCTAATCCAAACCCTGGACAGAAGAATCCAGGATATGCAAGCTGACATTAATAAATTTCAGAATAGGTTCTTGGCTCTGCAGGACAGAGGGCTCCCCAGCTTGTTAGAATTAGGGAAATTACTCTCGCATGAGAAATATATCAAGAGGGTAAGCACTTTTGCAGCAATACAGATTGCTGAGGCACCAGGAACATCTTCAGGAGCAGGCCCAGTAACAGGGCAAATTCTTTTAAAGATTAGATAATTTGTTTTTTATTAGAAATGAAGTCACACACTTATTTGATGAGCCCCCTCACTTCTATAAATATACAGAGGTTGATGAGACCTTGGGGTCAATTTTAAAACATCAGCTGCCTCCTCCAGACACATGGCAGGAATTAATAGGATTGTTTTTTAATCAAAGTTAAGTAATCACATCTCTCTATTCAGCAAAAGGTTTTGTATTACATACACAGTTGGACAAAAGATACATCAGCAGGTATGAAGACGCTGAGCCAACTCAGCATAGGTACTCGGCCGCAACAACAGCATCAGCAAGCACAGGTGGCAGGGCCAAGAAGACACAAAAAGTAACAGCTGCACAGCACATCATTCTGCAGTTATGACAAAGCCGCACAACCGACTCCGCAATGCCCAAAGGTCAAAAATTATCCTGACGGGAGTTAAAGGCTTT
Source organism: Pinus taeda (assembly GCA_000404065.3). Taxonomy (NCBI): domain Eukaryota; kingdom Viridiplantae; phylum Streptophyta; class Pinopsida; order Pinales; family Pinaceae; genus Pinus; species Pinus taeda. The sequence goes on along the minus strand of APFE030263325.1, from coordinate 10,958 downwards.
TAAGACTCATTTATGTTTGTAATTACTTCTCATCTACACGCCATGTACGAGTGTAAGAAGATATTTTCCTCTCAGATGACTCAATGCCTGAGATATTTTTGTATGAAACTTCTATATATTCCCCCTCGCATTTGTTAGCAGGGGTTGGACTCCGGATGTAAGAAATCTCTTGATTATCTCTTCTGTTACTCTTATGTTGTAAATTCTTCAGAGCAGCTAATACAAAGACTGATGGGATTTCTCCAAGCATTGTCTCTCTTGATCTCTTAATGGTGTATGGCTTGAAGTTGCAGGATTCCTGTGTATTCCATGGCTCAATAAGTTTTCTCGATACTCTCTGTTATATATATGTTTGTTACACTTTCATATGTCTTTCATGTTCTCCATGTATTCAAAATCTAAATGGCCAGGAAAAAGAATAGTCCCAGGATTTAATCTTTGATTACCCTGAGCTCAATCCTAGTCGTTTCATATGTTTTCCTCAGTTAAAGTATTTAAAGAGTAATTCTTCAGTGCTACCTTTGATACTATATCATCATAGTGTTATGTTATTTCAGGAATTCAAGTAATTGCTCCTAAATAATAGACCTCTTTCACGTCACTCAGCTTAGTAAGGAACCCTTAATTGCTCTTTACTGGTTGTTTTCCATCTTCATTCTCAAAATCTGCAATTTGTTTCATGAAATACATACAGGCCCTGTAAGTTACAGCTGCACTTAAGTCAAGATCTCAAGGAAACGACAGCCAAAGACCCCATTGCCCAATGGATTAGTTTTACCTGCAGACAGACTCTAAAAACTATCAGAAGCATCCTCCCAACCAAATAACTAAAAAACAATCAAGCATTCACTTCATGACTAGCCTAAAATTTCATTTACACAGTATCAAACCTTACAGAGAGAGCCCTCTCTGACTACAGCTGGGCTAGAAGCTGTAGCCCAAAGATTGGTTAGTGGTTACCCCGGCCGTATTCCCTAAGGAGTCATAGGGAACAACCTGGGTGTTAACATAAATGGCGACTCCACTGGGGACTTTTCAGGATTTTTCAGGATTTGCATTCAAGCTCTGAATATCAGTCAAGAAACTTCCGAAACTGCTCCCATATAAGCATCTGCAGCTTGAAGCAGGAGCTGATTCAGATATCTTTCATACCCAACACAGATACATACAATCCTCTCAGAACTCCTGACCAGTCCTTGCTATACTCTGTGCTATAAAAAGTTTGCATAAAATCCAAAAGGACTAGCTCAGAAGCTGGCTCCCAAGAAGAATCTTCGGTACACTAGGGCTAATCCTGACCCCAACCCTCCCTCTATCTTCCAAAATCCCAATACAATCCCCAAGTTAGTTAGGAATCAGCAAAAACAAGATCAACTTGCTGACATTAGTCCACAGCCTGAGTATCCTAACCCAATCCCAACTCCAATCAAAGTCCTATTCCGTTCTACCCCTAACTCCCCTAGTTCCCCATCAACATCTCAAAGTTCCCCACCAATTCCTGCTTCTCCTACACACGTTCTCCTATCCCACACTGTTATACCCTCTATACCTGTCACCCCTGTGGTACCTATAATTCCAATTGTCCCAGTTGCCTTTATTAACCCCCAAAATCTAGTAAATATGGCCAGATATGCACCTCTGCAACTACCTGCCAATCCAGTGGCCTTACCTCAAGATTATCAGGCCAAAATCTCATACTTTGACTCCACTGGACCTTATTCAGCCATTCAGCATGCCAAGAGAATGCAAGATCATTTCGAAAATTATGAGATAGACGATGAAACTGTGAGAATGAGAATATTTGTCCAAAGCCTAACAAGGGATGTGCGAACATGGTTCAGATCACTTCCTGCAAACACCATCAACACCCCTGATGAGCTCTACCAATCCTTCACAAATAGATGGGAGAAAAAGAAGGAACCTTTACACATACTGGGCGAATATGACATGATCAAAAGAGGTCCTCAAGAGACAGTTTTGGAATACTGTGCTAGGTTTAATAATGTATACAATGCAATACCTCAAAACCTAAGACCTCCCCCAGATTTAGCTTTATACAAATTCCCAGATGGATTTGACCCAGACATGGCCTACCAATTAAAAGAAAGAGCCCCTCAAACCCTTGAAGAAGCTCAGAAGGTTGCTGTAATAGTTGAGGCAAACGTGATTGCTAAGAGGAACAGGGCTAAAACGGAAAAGAGAGTTGCCTTCAAAGAGGAGCCCTCCGCCCTAGACCAAAAATTGGATGCAATAATTTCTGGTATGAAGAGGTTAGGTGACAGGGTAGAATCTGTGGAAAGAAAATCCTCATGGGAAGCACCACCAAATAATCCTAACAGGAATCCAAACTTTAGGAGGAACCAAAATCCTAGTGGGAGCAAAGCCAACAATGATCCTGAAATAAGGCCACCATTTCAAGAAAACTATGCAGAAACATCCTTATCAGAAGAGCAAACAGATGACACTCATATCCACTTGATGGGCCTTGACAACAAGCACCAAGTCTTCCTGAGTCAAGAAGATCATGATGAAGATGATAGCAAACAATTTCAAACAAAGTTAGGTGAATCATTTGATTTTAAACAAGGCTATGACACTGCTGTTTATGAAGTCCATAAACAATACAAACTACGAAGAAGGACTGTAAACGTAACACAACCTGAGAAAGCCAAAAATATATTGCAGCCCAAAAGTGCCATAGTAACTGAACCAATGAATACAACTGATTCACCCACTAAAGGAATAACTATTGAAGAAATCATTGAACAAACACCAAATTCACCAACTACATCATTTGAACATTCTAACCCAAGCAAAGAGCCTCAAGAAGTACTGGACAAGCATAAGCCCAAAAATCAAGAGGAAACTTTACCAGACAAAGAAAGGAGGCTCACCCATGCCACTAAAACACAAACTGAAAAACCCTTTGATTTGGAAACTGAAATTGGAAAACTAAAAATAGCCATACCTCTGGCAGAACTAGCCAAGAATGACATCTATAAACAGCAAATTGAGAGATCTCTCCAACTCACTCAAAACAAAAACAATGTCAATGTGGACAATGTCAATGTGTTGGATGACATCCCTGAATTATTGTTTGGTCCAGAGGTTGATGGAAAAGTATCAGGCTCAGGGATTCTAGCCTTTTATGTCAGTCTTCATATACATGACAAAATTTTACACAATGCAATGTTTGACTCAGGTGCATCTCATAACTTGATGCCAAAATCTGTAATGGAAAGGCTGAATTTGGATATCACTAGACCATACAAGGACCTCTTCTCATTTGATTCTAGTCAGGTCAAGTGTCTAGGCTTGATAAAAGACTTATGTGTATCCTTAGTCCAATATCCAAACAAAACAATTTTGATGGACGTAGTTGTTGCTGATATTCCACCCAAATATGGGATGTTACTGTCAAGATCGTGGGGGGCTAAACTTCAAGGGTCTCTCCAACTAGACATTTCTTATGCTACCATCACAGTCTTTGGTCAGCCCAAGAGATTGTACAGAGAGTCATTGATGAAATATATGGCCAGTAGTACAGACAAGCCTCAAAATTTTCCCATATATGCTGTCCATTCTGACATAGACTCATACATTCTTTTCAATGACAATATAGGCAGCAACAACAATGAAGAAGCTCAGATAATTGAAACAAACCAACCTGCTGAACAAGAAGATCCTGATACACAAACACTGGTTGAGTTAAACAATACAAATATTCAAGATCACAAAACAAACAACTGTGAAACCAGGACACTTGAACTGGATAATGAACAAATGGCTCCTCAAGAAACCAAAACAATCCCACCAAGTGAGAAGGATGTCATGCAAGACAAACCGAAAAAACAACCCATACTCCAACTCACAAATCTAGGCCACAGAAACAACATTCAAAACCCCTTGAAAGAAGAAACTCTATGGTTTCTAGAATTTGATGGGTCAATTAACAAATTAGGGGCAGGAGCAGGGGTGTGGGCGCACAACAAAGAAAATAGTCATGCAGAGGGTAGAGCCTACAGATTAAATTTTAGATGTACCAACAATATGGCTGAGTATGAGGCCCTCCTACTAGGACTCAAGTTGGTAAAATCCCTACAAGCTATCAGAGTATCAATCCTGGGGGATTCAGATTTAGTTATCCAACAGATCAAAGGCAATTTTGTTACCAGTGATAAAAGACTCAGGTCCTACAGATCTGTCGCTTCTGAGATACTAAAGTCTCTTATTGAGTTCCAAATTACCAAAGTTCCTAGGGCTCAGAACCTTCATGCTCATAGTCTAGCCATGTTTGCAAGTACTTGCAAGTTACCTTTTGACCCCCATCACTGTTTTACAGCTGAAGTAAAACACAGACCATCAATCCCAAACAACATAAAGGACTGGCAGGTATTTGACAATGACACACAAATCAACAATTTTTTGACTTTACAAGAAGAATTTTCAGGTCTGAATATAGATACTGAGCCAGCAAGTCAATCACAAATACTTCAATCAAAAAATCAGTTACAAATACATAGTGAACACAACAGTCAAGAAATCCAATAGGTTGAACCTGAGGAGATACCTGAGGATGAAACTGAGGTGATACAGTTAAGGAACAATTTTCTGCCCATAGGCTTAGCTCCCTTGGAAGACATTTTTGATTCTAACGATGTCCCCAATAAACCAAAATTTGAACCCCTAAACACTACCATTGAAGAGCATAACATAGGGACAGTTCAACAGCCTAAAATCATAAAACTGTCCGTTGCATTACCACCTGATCAAAAACCCAAATACATTGACCTTTTTAAGGAGTTTCAAGACGTGTTTGCATGGAGTTATGAGGACCTCAAATCCTATGACACCTCCGTGATACAACACACCATTCCACTACAGCCAAATCAGAGACCCTTTAAAGAAAAACTCAGAAGGATTAACCCTATGCTCCTCCCAGCAATGGAACAAGAGGTGCAAAAAATGTTCAAAGCAGGCATTATAGCACCGATTAGATTTTTTGATTGGGTTTCAAATTTGGTTCCCACAAGGAAGAAAACTGGGGAAATCAGGCTCTGTGTTGACTTAAGAAACCTCAACCAAGTATCACTAAAAGATAATTATCCCCTACCAAAGATAGATCACATCCTGCAGAGAGTGGTAGGGGCATCAAGAATTTCCTTGCTTGATGGCTTTTCAGGTTTCAACCAGATCTTAGTCCATCCTGATGACCAGGACAAAACTGCATT